>CALYOO010000122.1:0-37379 GCA_945261195.1 Cryptosula pallasiana
GTTTGCGTAATTACCGTGTGCGTAATTACCGTGTGCGTATTTACCGTGTGCGTACTTACCATGTGCGTAAATACCGTGTGCGTATTTAACGTGTGCGTAATTACCTTGTGCGTATTTACCGTGTGCGTATTTACCGTGTGCGTATTTACCGTGTGCGTATTTACCGTGTGCGTATTTACCGTGTGCGTATTTACCGTGTGCGTATTTACCGTGTGCGTATTTACCGTGTGCGTATTTACCGTGTGCGTATTTACCGTGTGCGTATTTACCGTGTGCAAATTTACTATGCGCGTATTTACTGTGTGCGTATTCACTGTGTGCGTATTTACTGTGTGCGTATTTACTGTGTGCGTATTTACTGTGTGCGTATTTACTGTGTGCGTATTTACTGTGTGCGTATTTACTGTGTGCGTATTTACCGTGTGCGTATTTACTGTGTGCGTATTTACTGTGTGCGTATTTACTGTGTGCGTATTTACTGTGTGTGTATTTACTGTGTGCGTATTTACTGTGTGCGTATTTACTGTGTGCGTATTTACTGTGTCCGTCTTTACTGTGTGCGTATTCACTTTGTGCGTATTTACCGTGTGCGTATTTACCGTGTGCGTATTTACCGTGTGCGTATTTACCGTGTGCGTATTTACTGTGAGCGTATTTACCGTGTGCGTATTTACCGTGTGCGTATTTAACGTGTGCGTATTTACCGTGTGCTTATTTACCGTGTGCGTATTTTCTGTGTGCGCATTTACCGTGTGCGTATTTACCGTTTGCGTCTTCACCGTGTGCGTAATTACCGCGTGCGTGTTTACCGTGTGCGTATTTACCGTATGCGTAATTACCGTGTGCGTGTTTACCGTGTGCGTGTTTACCGTGTGCGTGTTTACCGTGTGCGTGTTTACTGTGTGCGTGTTTACCGTGTGCGTGTTTACTGTGTGCGTGTTTACCGTGTGCGTATTTACCGTGTTCATATTTACCGTGTGCGTATTTACCGTGTGCGTATTTACCGTGTGCGTATTTACCGTGTGCGTGTTTACCGTGTGCGTATTCACCGTGTGCGTTTTTACCGTGTGCGTATTTACCGTGTGCGTATTTACCGTGTGCGTATTTACCGTGTGCGTATTTACCGTGTGCGTATTTACCGTGTGCGTATTTACCGTGTGCGTATTTACCGTGTGCGTATTTACCGTGTGCGTATTAACTGTGTGCGTATTTACCGTGTGCGTATTTACCGTGTGAGTATTTACCGTGTGCGTATTTACCGTGTGCGTATTTACCGTGTGCGTATTTACTCTGTGCGTATTTACTCTGTGCGTATTTACTCTGTGCGTATTTACTGTGTGCGTATTCACTGTGTGCGTATTTTCTGTGTGCGTATTTACTGTGTGGTATTTTCCGTGTGCGTATTTACCGTGTGCGTGTTTACCAAGTGCGTATTTACCGTGTGCGTATTTACCGTGTGCGTATTTACCGTGTGCGTATTTACCGTGTGCGTATTTACCGTGTGCGTATTTACCGTGTGAGTATTTACCGTGTGCGTGTTTACCGTGTGCGTATTTACTGTTTGCGTAATTACCGTGTGCGTAATTACCGTGTGCGTATTTACCGTGTGCGTATTTACCGTGTGCGTATTTACCGTGTGCGTATTTACCGTGTGCGTATTTACCGTGTGCGTATTTACCGTGTGCGTATTTACCGTGTGCGTATTTACCGTGTGCGTATTTACCGTGTGCGTAATTACTGTGTGCGTATTTACTGTGTGCGTATTTACTGTGTGCGTATTTACTGTGTGCGTAATTACTGTGTGCGTTTTTACCGTGTGCGTATTTACCGTGTGCGTATTTACCGTGTGCGCATTTACTTTGTGCTTATTTACCGTGTGCGTATTTACCGTGTGCATATTTACCGCATGCGTATTTACCGTGTGCGTATTTTCCGTGTGCGTATTCACCGTGTGCGTATTTACCGTGTGCGTATTTACCGTGTGCGTATTTACCGTGTGCGTATTTTACCGTGTGCGTATTTACCGTGTGCGTATTTACGGTGTGGCGTATTTACCGTGTGCGTATTTACCGTGTGCGTATTTACCGTGTGCGTATTTACCGTGTGCGTATTTACCGTGAGCGTAATTACAGTGTGCGTATTTACTGTGTGCGTATTTACTGTGTGCGTATTTACCGTGTGCGTATTTACCGTGTGCGTATTGACTCTGTGCGTATTTACTGTGTGCGTATTTAATGTGTGCGTATTTACTGTGTGCGTATTTACTGTGTGCGTAGTTTCTGTGTGCGTATTTACTGTGTGCGTATTTACCGTGTGCGTATTTACCGTGTGCGTATTTACCGTGTGCGTATTTACCGTGTGCGTGTTTACCGTGTGCGTATTTACCGTGTGCGTATTTACCGTGTGCGTATTTACCGTGTACGTATTTACCGTGTGCGTAGTTACCGTGTGCGTATTTACCGTGTGCGTATTTACCGTGTGCGTATTTACCGTGTGCGTATTTACCGTGTGCGTATTTACCGTTTGCGTATTTACCGTGTGCGTATCTACCGTGTGCGTAGTTACCGTGTGCGTATTTACCGTGTGCGTATTTACCGTGTGCGTATTTACCGTGTGCGTACTTACCGTGTGCGTATTTACCGTGTGCGTATTTAACGTGTGCGTAATTACCGTGTGCGTATTTACCGTGTGCGTATTTACCGTGCGCGTATTTACCGTGTGCGTATTTACTGTGTGCGTATTTACTGTGTGCGTATTTACTGTGTGCGTATTTACCGTGTGCGTAATTACTGTGTGCGTTTTTACTGTGTGCGTATTTACCGTGTGCGTATTTACCGTGTGTGCATTTACTTTGTGCTTATTTACCGTGTGCGTATTTACCGTGTGCGCATTTACTTTGTGCTTATTTACCGTGTGCATATTTACCGCGTGCGTATTTACCGTGTGCGTATTTTCCGTGTGCGTATTCACCGTGTGCGTATTTACCGTGTGCGTATTTACCGTGTGCGTATTTACTGTGTGCGTATTTACCGTGTGCGTATTTACCGTGTGCGTATTTACCGTGTGCGTATTTACTGTGTGCGTATTTACTGTGTGCGTATTTACTGTGTGCGTATTTACCGTGTGCGTAATTACTGTGTGCGTTTTTACTGTGTGCGTATTTACCGTGTCCGTATTTACCGTGTGCGCATTTACTTTGTGCTTATTTACCGTGTGCGTATTTACCGTGTGCGCATTTACTTTGTGCGTATTTACCGTGTGCGTATTTTCCGTGTGCGTATTCACCGTGTGCGTATTTACCGTGTGCGTATTTACCGTGTGCGTATTTACTGTGTGCGTATTTACCGTGTGCGTATTTACCGTGTGCGTATTTACCGTGTGCGTATTTACCGTGTGCGTATTTACCGTGTGCGTATTTACCGTGTGCGTATTTACCGTGTGCGTATTTACTGTGTGCGTATTTACTGTGTGCGTATTTACTGTGTGCGTATTTACTGTGTGCGTAATTACTGTGTGCGTTTTTACTGTGTGCGTATTTACCGTGTGCGTATTTACCGTGTGCGCATTTACTTTGTGCTTATTTACCAGGTGCGTATTTACCGTGTGCGCATTTACTTTGTGCTTATTTACCGTGTGCATATTTACCGCGTGCGTATTTACCGTGTGCGTATTTTCCGTGTGCGTGTTCACCGTGTGCGTATTTACCGTGTGCGTATTTACCGTGTGCGTATTTACCGTGTGCGTATTTACCGTGTGCGTATTTACCGTGTGCGTGTTTACGGTGTGCGTATTTACCGTGTGCGTATTTACCGTGTGCGTATTTACCGTGTGCGTATTTACCGTGTGCGTATTTACCGTGTGCGTAATTACAGTGTGCGTATTCATTGTGTGCGTATTTACCGTGTGCGTATTTACCGTGTGCGTATTTACCGTGTGCGTATTTACTCTGTGCGTATTTAATGTGTGCGTATTTACTGTGTGCGTATTTACTGTGTGAGTATTTTCTGTGTGCGTATTTACTGTGTGCGTATTTACCGTGTGCGTATTTACCGTGTGCGTATTTACCGTGTGCGTGTTTACCGTGTGCGTGTTTACCGTGTGCGTATTTACCGTGTGCGTATTTACCGTGTGCGTATTTACCGTGTGCGTATTTACCTCGTGCGTATTTACCGTGTGCGTATTAACCGAGTGCGTATTTACCGTGTGCGTATTTACCGTGTGCGTATTTACCGTGTGCGTATTTACCGTTTGCGTATTTACCGTGTGCGTATTTACCGTGTGCGTAGTTACCGTGTGCGTATTTACCGTGTGCGTATTTACCGTGTGCGTATTTACCGTGTGCGTACTTACCATGTGCGTATTTAACGTGTGCGTATTTAACGTGTGCGTAATTACCGTGTGCGTATTTACCGTGTGCGTATTTACCGTGTGCGTATTTACCGTGTGCGTATTTACCGTGTGCGTATTTACCGTGTGCGTATTTACCGTGTGCGTATTTACCGTGTGCATATTTACCGTGTGCGTATTTACCGTGTGCGTATTTACCGTGTGCGTATTTACCATGTGCAAATTTACTATGCGCGTATTTACTGTGTGCGTATTCACTGTGTGCGTCTTTACTGTGTGCGTATTTACTGTGTGCGTATTTACTGTGTGCGTATTTACTGTGTGCGTATTTATTGTGTGCGTATTTACTGTGTGCGTATTTACTGTGTGCGTATTTACTGTGTGCGTATTTACTGTGTGCGTATTTACTGTGTGCGTATTTACTGTGTGTGTATTTACTGTGTGCGTAATTACTGTGTGCGTATTTACTGAGTGCGTATTTACTGTGTGCATATTTACTGTTAGCGTATTTACTATGCGCGTACTTACTGTGCGCGTACTTACTGTGTGCATATTTACTGTGTGCGTATTTACTGTGTGCGTATTTACTGTGTGCGTATTTACTGTGTGCGTGTTTACTGTGTGCGTGTTTACTGTGTGCGTATTTACTGTGTGCGTATTTACTGTGTGCGTATTTACTGTGCGCGTACTTACTGTGTGCATATTTACTGTGTGCGTATTTACTGTGTGCGTATTTACTGTGTGCGTGTTTACTGTGTGCGTGTTTACTGTGTGCGTATTTACTGTGTGCGTATTTACTGTGTGCGTATTTACTGTGCGCGTACTTACTGTGTGCATATTTACTGTGTGCGTATTTACCGTGTGCGTAGTTACCGTGTGCGTATTTACCGTGTGCGTATTTACCGTGTGCGTATTTACCGTGTGCGTACTTACCGTGTGCGTATTTACCGTGTGCGTATTTAACGTGTGCGTAATTACCGTGTGCGTATTTACCGTGTGCGTATTTACCGTGTGCGTATTTTCCGTGTGCGTATTTACCGTGTGCGTATTTACCGTGTGCGTATTTACTGTGTGCGTATTTACTGTGTGCGTATTTACTGTGTGCGTAATGACTGTGTGCGTTTTTACTGTGTGCGTATTTACCGTGTGCGTATTTACCGTGTGCGCATTTACTTTGTGCTTATTTACCGTGTGCGTATTTACCGTGTGCATATTTACAGCGTGCTTAGTTACCGTGTGCGTATTTTCCGTGTGCGTATTCACCGTGTGCGTATTTACCGTGTGCGTCTTTACCGTGTGCGTATTTACCATGTGCGTATTTACCGTGTGCGTATTTACGGTGTGCGTATTTACCGTGTGCGTATTTACCGTGTGCGTATTTACCGTGTGCGTATTTACCGTGTGCGTATTTACCGTGTGCGTATTTACCGTCTGCGTAATTACAGTGTGCGTATTTACCGTGTGCGTATTTACCGTGTGCGTATTTACCGTGTGCGTATTTACCGTGTGCGTATTTACTCTGTGCGTATTTACTGTGTGCGTATTTAATGTGTGCGTATTTACTGTGTGCGTATTTACTGTGTGCGTATTTTCTGTGTGCGTATTTACTGTGTGCGTATTTACCGTGTGCGTATGTACCGTGTGCGCGTTTACCGTGTGCGTGTTTACCGTGTGCGTATTTACCGTGTGCGTATTTACCGTGTGCGTATTTACTGTGTGCGTATTTACCGTGTGCGTATTTACCGTGTGCGTATTTACCGTGTGCGTATTTACCGTGTGCGTATTTACCGTGTGCGTATTTACCGTGTGCGTAGTTACCGTGTGAGTATTTACCGTGTGCGTATTTACCGTGTGCGTATTTACCGTGTGCGTACTTACCGTGTGCGTATTTACCGTGTGCGTATTTAACGTGTGCGTAATTACCGTGTGCGTATTTACCGTGTGCGTATTTACCGTGTGCGTATTTACCGTGTGCGTATTTACCGTGTGCATATTTACCGTGTGCGTATTTACTCTGTGCGTATTTACTGTGTGCGTATTTAATGTGTGCGTATTTACTGTGTGCGTATTTACTGTGTGAGTATTTTCTGTGTGCGTAATTACTGTGTGCGTATTTACCGTGTGCGTATTTACCGTGTGCGTATTTACCGTGTGCGTGTTTACCGTGTGCGTGTTTACCGTGTGCGTATTTACCGTGTGCGTATTTACCGTGTGCGTATTTACCGTGTGCGTATTTACCTTGTGCGTATTTACCGTGTGCGTATTAACCGAGTGCGTATTTACCGTGTGCGTATTTACCGTGTGCGTATTTACCGTGTGCGTATTTACCGTTTGCGTATTTACCGTGTGCGTATTTACCGTGTGCGTAGTTACCGTGTGCGTATTTACCGTGTGCGTATTTACCGTGTGCGTATTTACCGTGTGCGTACTTACCATGTGCGTATTTACCGTGTGCGTATTTAACGTGTGCGTAATTACCGTGTGCGTATTTACCGTGTGCGTATTTACCATGTGCGTATTTACCGTGTGCGTATTTACCGTGTGCGTATTTACCGTGTGCGTATTTACCGTGTGCGTATTTACCGTGTGCATATTTACCGTGTGCGTATTTACCGTGTGCGTATTTACCGTGTGCGTATTTACCGTGTGCAAATTTACTATGCGCGTATTTACTGTGTGCGTATTCACTGTGTGCGTATTTACTGTGTGCGTATTTACTGTGTGCGTGTTTACTGTGTGCGTATTTACTGTGTGCGTATTTACGGTGTGCGTATTTACTGTGTGCGTATTTACTGTGTGCGTATTTACTGTGTGCGTATTTACTGTGTGCGTATTTACTGTGTGCGTATTTACTGTGTGTGTATTTACTGTGTGCGTAATTACTGTGTGCGTATTTACTGAGTGCGTATTTACTGTGTGCATATTTACTGTTAGCGTATTTACTATGCGCGTACTTACTGTGCGCGTACTTACTGTGTGCATATTTACTGTGTGCGTATTTACTGTGTGCGTATTTACTGTGTGCGTATTTACTGTGTGCGTGTTTACTGTGTGCGTGTTTACTGTGTGCGTATTTACTGTGTGCGTATTTACTGTGTGCGTATTTACTGTGCGCGTACTTACTGTGTGCATATTTACTGTGTGCGTATTTACTGTGTGCGTATTTACTGTGTGCGTATTTACTGTGTGCTTATTTACTGTGTGCGTATTTACTGTTCGCGTATTTACTGTGTCCGTCTTTACTGTGTGCGTATTTACTTTGTGCGTATTTACCGTGTGCGTATTTACTGTGTGCGTATTTACCGTGTGCGTATTTACAGTGTGCGTATTTACCGTGTGCGTATTTACCGTGTGCGTATTTACCGTGTGCGTATTTACCGTGTGCGTATTTACCGTGTGCGTATTTACCCTGTGCGTATTTACCGTGTGCGTATTTACCGTGTGCCTATCTACCGTGTGCGTATCTACCGTGTGCGTATTTACCGTGTGCGTATTTACCGTGTGCGTATTTACCGTGTGCGTTTTTACCGTGTGCGTCTTTACCGTGTGCGTATTTACCGTGTGCGTATTTACTGTGTGCGTATTTACCGTGTGCGTATTTACCGTGTGCGTATTTACCGTGTGCGTATTTACCGTGTGCGTGTTTACCGCGTGCGTATTTACCGTGTGCGTATTTACCGTGTGCGTATTTACCGTGTGCGTATTTACCGAGTGCATATTTACCGTGTGCGTATTTACCGTGTGCGTATTTACCGTGTGCGTATTTACCGTGTGCGTATTTACCGTGTGCGTATTTACCGTTTGCGTATTTACCGTGTGCGTATTTACCGTGTGCGTAGTTACCGTGTGCGTATTTACCGTGTGCGTATTTACCGTGTGCGTATTTAACGTGTGCGTACTTACCGTGTGCGTATTTACCGTGTGCGTATTTAACGTGTGCGTAATTACCGTGTGCGTATTTACCGTGTGCGTATTTACCGTGTGCGTATTTACCGTGTGCGTATTTACCGTGTGCGTATTTACCGTGTGCGTATTTACTGTGTGCGTATTTACTGTGTGCGTATTTACTGTGTGCGTAATTACTGTGTGCGTTTTTACTGCGTGCGTATTTACTGTGTGCGTATTTACCGTGTGCGCATTTACTTTGTGCTTATTTACCGTGTGCGTATTTACCGTGTGCATATTTACAGCGTGCTTAGTTACCGTGTGCGTATTTTCCGTGTGCGTATTCACCGTGTGCGTATTTACCGTGTGCGTCTTTACCGTGTGCGTATTTACCATGTGCGTATTTACCGTGTGCGTATTTACGGTGTGCGTATTTACCGTGTGCGTATTTACCGTGTGCGTATTTACCGTGTGCGTATTTACCGTGTGCGTATTTACCGTGTGCGTATTTACCGTGTGCGTAATTACAGTGTGCAAATTTACCGTGTGCGTATTTACCGTGTGCGTATTTACCGTGTGCGTATTTACCGTGTGCGTATTTACTCTGTGCGTATTTACTGTGTGCGTATTTAACGTGTGCGTAATTACCATGTGCGTATTTACCGTGTGCGTATTTACCGTGTGCGTATTTACCGTGTGCGTATTTACCGTGTGCGTATTTACCGTGTGCGTATTTACCGTGTGCGTATTTACCGTGTGCGTATTTACCGTGTGCATTTTTACCGTCTGTGTATTTACCGTGTGCGTATTTACTGTGTGCGTATTTACCGTGTGCAATTTTACTATGCGCGTATTTACTGTGTGCGTATTTACTGTGTGCGTATTTACTGTGTGCGTATTTACTGTGTGCGTATTTACTGTGTGCGTATTTACTGTGTGCGTATTTACTGTGTGCGTATTTACTGTGTGCGTATTTACTGTGTGCGTATTTACTGTGTGCGTATTTACTGTGTGCGTATTTACTGTGTGCGTATTTACTGTGTGCGTATTTACTGTGTGCGTATTTACTGTGTGCGTATTTACTGTGTGCGTAATTACTGTGTGCGTATTTACTGAGTGCGTATTTATTGTGTGCATATTTACTGTTAGCGTATTTACTATGCGCGTACTTACTGTGCGCGTACTTACTGTGTGCGTATTTACTGTGTGCGTATTTACTGTGTGCGTATTTACTGTGTGCGTATTTACTGTGTGCGTATTTACTGTGTGCGTATTTACTGTGTGCGTATTTACTGTGTGCGTATTTACTGTGTGCGTATTTACTGTGTGCGTATTTACTGTGTGCGTTTTTACTGTGTGCGTATTTACTGTATGCGTATTTACTGTGTTCGTATTTACTGTGTGCGTGTTTACTGTGTGCGTATTTGTTGTGTGCGTATTTACTGTGTGCGTATTTACTGTGTGCGTATTTACTGTGTACGTCTTTACTGTGTGCGTATTTACTGTGTGCGTATTTAATGTGTGCGTATTTACTGTGTGCATATTTGCTGTGTGCGTATTTACTGTGTGCGTATTCACTGTGTGCGTATTTACCGTGTGCGTATTTACCGTGTGCGTATTTACCGTGTGCGTCTTTACCGTGTGCGTATTTACCATGTGCGTATTTACCGTGTGCGTATTTACGGTGTGCGTATTTACCGTGTGCGTATTTACCGTGTGCATATTTACCGTGTGCGTATTTACCGTGTGCGTATTTACCGTGTGCGTATTTACCGTGTGCGTAATTACAGTGTGCGTATTTACCGTGTGCGTATTTACCGTGTGCGTATTTACCGTGTGCGTATTTACCGTGTGCGTATTTACTCTGTGCGTATTTACTGTGTGCGTATTTACTGTGTGCGTATTTACTGTGTGCGTATTTACTGTGTGCGTATTTTCTGTGTGCGTATTTACTGTGCGCGTCTTTACCGTGTGCGTATTTACCGTGTGCGTGTTTACCGTGTGCGTGTTTACCGTGTGCGTATTTTCCGTGTGCGTATTTACCGTGTGCGTATTTACCGTGTGCGTATTTACCGTGTGCGTATTTACCGTGTGCGTATTTACCGTCTGCGTATTTACCGTGTGCGTACTTACCGTGTGCGTATTTACCGTGTGCGTATTTACCGTGTGCGTAGTTACCGTGTGCGTATTTACCGTGTGCGTATTTACCGTGTGCGTATTTACCGTGTGCGTACTTACCGTGTGCGTATTTACCGTGTGCGTATTTAACGTGTGCGTAATTACCGTGTGCGTATTTACCGTGTGCGTATTTACCGTGTGCGTATTTATCGTGTGCGTATTTACCGTGTGCGTATTTACCGTGTGCGTATTTACCGTATGCGTATTCACCGTGTGCGTATTTACCGTGTGCGTATTTACCGTGTGCGTATTTACCGTGTGCGTATTTACCGTGTGCGTATTTACCGTGTGCGTATTTACGGTGTGCGTATTTACCGTGTGCGTATTTACCGTGTGCGTATTTACCGTGTGCGCATTTACCGTGTGCGTATTTACCGTGTGCGTATTTACCGTGTGCGTAATTACAGTGTGCGTATTTACCGTGTGCGTATTTACCGTGTGCGTATTTACCGTGTGCGTATTTACCGTGTGCGTATTTACTCTGTGCGTATTTACTGTGTGCGTATTTAATGTGTGCGTATTTACTGTGTGCGTATTTACTGTGTGCGTATTTTCTGTGTGCGTATTTACTGTGTGCGTATTTACCGTGTGCGTATTTACTGTGTGCGTATTTACTGTGTGCGTATTTACCGTGTGCGTGTTTACCGTGTGCGTATTTACCGTGTGCGTATTTACCGTGTGCGTATTTACCGTGTGCGTATTTACCGTGTGCGTATTTACCGTGTGCGTATTTACCGTGTGCGTATTTACCGTGTGCGTATTTACCGTGTGCGTATTTACCGTGTGCGTATTTACCGTTTGCGTATTTACCGTGTGCGTATTTACCGTGTGCGTAGTTACCGTGTGCGTATTTACCGTGTGCGTATTTACCGTGTGCGTATTTACCGTGTGCGTACTTACCGTGTGCATATTTACCGTGTGCGTATTTAACGTGTGCGTAATTACCGTGTGCGTATTTACCGTGTGCGTATTTACCGTGTGCGTATTTACCGTGTGCGTATTTACCGTGTGCGTATTTACCGTGTGCGTATTTACCGTGTGCGTATTTACCGTGTGCATGATTACCGTGTGCGTATTTACCGTGTGCGTATTTACTGTGTGCGTATTTACCGTGTGCAATTTTACTATGCGCGTATTTACTGTGTGCGTATTTACTGTGTGCGTATTTACTGTGTGCGTATTTACTGTGTGCGTATTTACTGTGTGCGTATTTACTGTGTGCGTATTTACTGTGTGCGTATTTACTGTGTGCGTATTTACTGTGTGCGTATTTACTGTGTGCGTATTTACTGTGTGCGTATTTACTGTGTGCGTATTTACTGTGTGCGTATTTACTGTGTGTGTATTTACTGTGTGCGTATTTTCTGTGTGCGTATTTACTGTGTGCGTATTTTCTGTGTGCGTATTTACTGTGCGCGTCTTTACCGTGTGCGTATTTACCGTGTGCGTGTTTACCGTGTGCGTATTTTCCGTGTGCGTATTTACCGTGTGCGTATTTACCGTGTGCGTATTTACCGTGTGCGTATTTACCGTGTGCGTATTTACCGTCTGCGTATTTACCGTGTGCGTACTTACCGTGTGCGTATTTACCGTGTGCGTATTTACCGTGTGCGTAGTTACCGTGTCATATTTACCGTGTGCGTATTTACCGTGTGCGTATTTACCGTGTGCGTATTTACCGTGTGCGTACTTACCGTGTGCGTATTTACCGTGTGCGTATTTAACGTGTGCGTAATTACCGTGTGCGTATTTACCGTGTGCGTATTTACCGTGTGCGTATTTATCGTGTGCGTATTTACCGTGTGCGTATTTACCGTGTGCGTATTTACCGTATGCGTATTCACCGTGTGCGTATTTACCGTGTGCGTATTTACCGTGTGCGTATTTACCGTGTGCGTATTTACCGTGTGCGTATTTACCGTGTGCGTATTTACGGTGTGCGTATTTACCGTGTGCGTATTTACCGTGTGCGTATTTACCGTGTGCTCATTTACCGTGTGCGTATTTACCGTGTGCGTATTTACCGTGTGCGTAATTACAGTGTGCGTATTTACCGTGTGCGTATTTACCGTGTGCGTATTTACCGTGTGCGTATTTACCGTGTGCGTATTTACTCTGTGCGTATTTACTGTGTGGGTATTTAATGTGTGCGTATTTACTGTGTGCGTATTTACTGTGTGCGTATTTTCTGTGTGCGTATTTACTGTGTGCGTATTTACCGTGTGCGTATTTACCGTGTGCGTATTTACTGTGTGCGTATTTACCGTGTGCGTGTTTACCGTGTGCGTATTTACCGTGTGCGTATTTACCGTGTGCGTATTTACCGTGTGCGTGTTTACCGTGTGCGTATTTACCGTGTGCGTATTTACCGTGTGCGTATTTACCGTGTGCGTATTTACCGTGTGCGTATTTACCGTGTGCGTATTTACCGTGTGCGTATTTACCGTGTGCGTATTTACCGTGTGCGTATTTACCGTGTGCGTATTTACCGTTTGCGTATTTACCGTGTGCGTATTTACCGTGTGCGTAGTTACCGTGTGCGTATTTAACGTGTGCGTAATTACCGTGTGCGTATTTACCGTGTGCGTATTTACCGTGTGCGTATTTACCGTGTGCGTATTTACCGTGTGCGTATTTACCGTGTGCGTATTTACCGTGTGCGTATTTACCGTGTGCATGATTACCGTGTGCGTATTTACCGTGTGCGTATTTACTGTGTGCGTATTTACCGTGTGCAATTTTACTATGCGCGTATTTACTGTGTGCGTATTTACTGTGTGCGTATTTACTGTGTGCGTATTTACTGTGTGCGTATTTACTGTGTGCGTATTTACTGTGTGCGTATTTACTGTGTGCGTATTTACTGTGTGCGTATTTACTGTGTGCGTATTTACTGTGTGCGTATTTACTGTGTGCGTATTTACTGTGTGCGTATTTACTGTGTGCGTATTTACTGTGTGTGTATTTACTGTGGGCGTAATTACTGTGTGCGTATTTACTGAGTGCGTATTTACTGTGTGCATATTTACTGTTAGCGTATTTACTATGCGCGTACTTACTGTGCGCGTACTTACTGTGTGCGTATTTACTGTGTGCGTATTTACTGTGTGCGTATTTACTGTGTGCGTATTTACTGTGTGCGTATTTACTGTGCGCGTATTTACTGTGTGCGTATTTACTGTGTGCGTATTTACTGTGTGCGTATTTACTGTGTGCGTATTTACTGTGTGCGTTTTTACTGTGTGCGTATTTACTGTATGCGTATTTACTGTGTTCGTATTTACTGTGTGCGTATTTACTGTGTGCGTATTTGTTGTGTGCGTATTTACTGTGTGCGTATTTACTGTGTGCGTATTTACTGTGTGCGTCTTTACTGTGTGCGTATTTACTGTGTGCGTATTTACTGTGTGCGTATTTACTGTGTGCGTATTTGCTGTGTGCGTATTTACTGTGTGCGTATTCACTGTGTGCGTATTTACCGTGTGCGTATTTACCGTGTGCGTATTTACCGTGTGCGTATTTACTGTGTGCGTATTTACCGTGTGCGTATATACCGTGTGCGTACTTACCGTGTGCGTACTTACCGTGTGCGTATTCACTGTGTGCGTATTTACTGTCTGCGTATTTACTGTGTGCGTATTTACTGTGTGCGTATTTACTGTGTGCGTATTCACTGTGTGCGTATTTACTGTGTGCGTATTTACTGTGTGCGTATTTACTGTGTGCGTATTTACTGTGTGCGTATTTACTGTGTGCGTCTTTACTGTGTGCGTATTTACTGTGTGCGTATTTACTGTGTTCGTATTTACAGTGTGCGTATTTACTGTGTGCGTATTTGTTGTGTGCGTATTTACTGTGTGCGTATTTACTGTGTGCGTATTTACTGTGTGCGTATTTACTGTGTGCGTATTTACTGTGTGCGTATTTACTGTGTGCTTATTTACTGTGTGCAAATTTGCTGTGTGCGTATTTACTGTGTGCGTATTCACTGTGTGCGTATTTACTGTGTGCGTATTTACCGTGTGCGTATTTACCGTGTGCGTATTTACCAAGTGCGTATTTACTGTGTGCGTATTCACCGCGTGCATATTTACTGTGTGCGTATTTACTGTGTGCGTATTTACTGTGTGCGTGTTTACTGTGTGCGTAAATACTGTGTGCCTATTTACTGTGTGCGTATTTACTGTGTGCGTATTTACTGTGTGCGTATTTACTGTGTGCGTTTTTACTGTGTGCGTCTTTACTGTGTGCGTATTTACTGGTTGCGTATTTACTGTGTGCGTATTTACCGTGTGCGTATTTACCGTGTGCGTATTTACCGTGTGCTCATTTACTTTGTGCTCATTTACCGTGTGCCCATTTACCGTGGGCGTATTTACCGTGTGTGTATTTACCGTGTGCGTATTTGTTGTGTGCGTATTTACTGTGTGCGTATTTACTGTGTGCTCATTTGTTGTGTGCGTACTTACTGTGTGCGTATTTACTTAGTGCGTATTTACTGTGTGCGTATTTGTTGTGTGCGTATTTACTGTGTGCGTATTTACTGTGTGCCTATTTACTGTGTGCGTATTTACTTTGTGCGTATTTACTGTGTGCGTATTTACTGTGTGCGTATTTACTGTGTGCGTATTTACTGTGTGCGTATTCACTGTGTGCGTATTCACTGTGTGCGTATTCACTGTGTGCGTATTCAATGTGTGCGTATTTACTGTGTGCGTATTCACTGTGTGCGTATTTACTGTGTGTGTATTTACTGTGTGCGTATTTACTGTGTGCGTATTTACTGTGTGCGTATTTACTGTGCGCCTATTTACTGTGTGCGTATTTACTGTGTGCGTATTTACTGTGTGCGTATTTACTGTGTGCGTATTTACCGTGTGCGTACTTACTGTGTGCGTATTCACTGTGTGCGTATTCACTGTGTGCGTATTTACTGTGTGCGTATTTACTGTGTGCGTATTTACTGTGTGCGTATTTACCAAGTGCGTATTTGTTGTGTGCGTATTTACTGTGTGCGTATTTACTGTGTGCGTATTTGTTGTGTGCGTACTTACTGTGTGCGTATTTACTTAGTGCGTATTTACTGTGTGCGTATTTGTTGTGTGCGTATTTACTGTGTGCGTATTTACTGTGTGCGTATTTACTGTGTGCGTATTTACTGTGTGCCTATTTACTGTGTGCGTATTTACTTTGTGCGTATTTACTGTGTGCGTATTTACTGTGTGCGTACTTACCGTGTGCGTATTCACTGTGTGCATATTTACTGTCTGCGTATTTACTGTGTGCGTATTTACTGTGTGCGTATTTACTGTGTGCGTATTCACTGTGTGCGTATTTACTGTGTGCGTATTTACTGTGTGCGTATTTACTGTGTGCGTATTTACTGTGTGCGTATTTACTGTGTGCGTCTTTACTGTGTGCGTATTTACTGTGTGCGTATTTACTGTGTTCGTATTTACAGTGTGCGTATTTACTGTGTGCGTATTTGTTGTGTGCGTATTTACTGTGTGCGTATTTACTGTGTGCGTATTTACTGTGTGCGTATTTACTGTGTGCGTATTTACTGTGTGCGTATTTACTGTGTGCTTATTTACTGTGTGCGTATTTGCTGTGTGCGTATTTACTGTGTGCGTATTCACTGTGTGCGTATTTACCGTGTGCGTATTTACCGTGTGCGTATTTACCGTGTGCGTATTTACCAAGTGCGTATTTACTGTGTGCGTATTAACCGCGTGCATGTTTACTGTGTGCGTATTTACTGTGTGCGTATTTACTGTGTGCGTGTTTACTGTGTGCGTAAATACTGTGTGCCTATTTACTGTGTGCGTATTTACTGTGTGCGTATTTACTGTGTGCGTATTTACTGTGTGCGTATTTACTGTGTGCGTATTTACTGTGTGCGTATTTACTGTGTGCGTATTTACTGTGTGCGTATTTACTGTGTGCGTTTTTACTGTGTGCGTCTTTACTGTGTGCGTATTTACTGGTTGCGTATTTACTGTGTGCGTATTTACCGTGTGCGTATTTACCGTGTGCGTATTTACCGTGTGCTCATTTACTTTGTGCTTATTTACCGTGTGCCCATTTACCGTGGGCGTATTTACCGTGTGTGTATTTACCGTGTGCGTATTTGTTGTGTGCGTATTTACTGTGTGCGTATTTACTGTGTGCTCATTTGTTGTGTGCGTACTTACTGTGTGCGTATTTACTTAGTGCGTATTTACTGTGTGCGTATTTGTTGTGTGCGTATTTACTGTGTGCGTATTTACTGTGTGCCTATTTACTGTGTGCGTATTTACTTTGTGCGTATTTACTGTGTGCGTATTTACTGTGTGCGTATTTACTGTGTGCGTATTTACTGTGTGCGTATTCACTGTGTGCGTCTTCACTGTGTGCGTATTCACTGTGTGCGTATTCACTGTGTGCGTATTTACTGTGTGCGTATTCACTGTGTGCGTATTTACTGTGTGTGTATTTACTGTGTGCGTATTTACTGTGTGCGTATTTACTGTGTGCGTATTTACTGTGCGCCTATTTACTGTGTGCGTATTTACTGTGTGCGTATTTACTGTGTGCGTATTTACTGTGTGCGTATTTACCGTGTGCGTACTTACTGTGTGCGTATTCACTGTGTGCGTATTCACTGTGTGCGTATTTACTGTGTGCGTATTTACTGTGTGCGTGTTTACTGTGTGCGTATTTACCAAGTGCGTATTTGTTGTGTGCGCATTTACTGTGTGCGTATTTACTGTGTGCGTATTTGTTGTGTGCGTACTTACTGTGTGCGTATTTATTTAGTGCGTATTTACTGTGTGCGTATTTGTTGTGTGCGTATTTACTGTGTGCGTATTTACTGTGTGCGTATTTACTGTGTGCGTATTTACTGTGTGCCTATTTACTGTGTGCGTATTTACTTTGTGCGTATTTACTGTGTGCGTATTTACTGTGTGCGTATTTACTGTGTGCGTATTTACTGTGTGCGTATTCACTGTGTGCGTATTCACTGTGTGCGTATTCACTGTGTGCATATTCACTGTGTGCGTATTTACTGTGTGCGTATTCACTGTGTGCGTATTTACTGTGTGTGTATTTACTGCGTGCTTATTTACTGTGTGCGTATTTACTGTGTGCGTATTTACTGTGCGCCTATTTACTGTGTGCGTATTTACTGTGTGCGTATTTACTGTGTGCGTATTTACTGTGTGCGTATTTACCGCGTGCGTACTTACTGTGTGCGTATTCACTGTGTGCGTATTCACTGTGTGCGTATTTACTGTGTGCGTATTTACTGTGTGCGTATTTACTGTGTGCGTATTTACCGTGTGCGTATTTGTTGTGTGCGTATTTAATGTGTGCGTATTTACTGTGTGCCTATTTACTGTGTGCGTATTTACTGTGTGCGTATTTACTGTGTGCGTATTTACTGTGTGCGTATATACCGTGTGCGTACTTACCGTGTGCGTATTCACTGTGTGCGTATTCACTGTGTGCGTATTTACTGTTTGCGTATTTACTGTGTGCGTAATTACCGTGTGCGTATTTACCGTGTGCGTATTTACCGTGTGCGTATTTACCGTGTGCGTATTTACCGTGTGCTTATTTACCGTGTGCGTATTTACCGTGTGCGTATTTACCGTGTGCGTATTTACCGTGTGCGTATTTACAGTGTGCGTATTTACCGTGTGCGTATTTACCGTGTGCGTATTTACTGTGTGCGTATTTACTGTGTGCGTATTTACTGTGTGCGTAATTACTGTGTGCGTTTTTACTGTGTGCGTATTTACCGTGTGCGTATTTACCGTGTGCGCATTTACTTTGTGCTTATTTACCGTGTGCGTATTTACCGTGTGCATATTTACCGCGTGCGTATTTACCGTGTGCGTATTTTCCGTGTGCGTATTCACCGTGGGCGTATTTACCGTGTGCGTATTTATCGTGTGCGTATTTACCGTGTGCGTATTTACCGTGTGCGTATTTACCGTGTGCGTATTTACGGTGTGCGTATTTACCGTGTGCGTATTTACCGTGTGCGTATTTACCGTGTGCGTATTTACCGTGTGCGTATTTACCGTGTGCGTATTTACCGTGTGCGTATTTACCGTGTGCGTAATTACAGTGTGCGTATTTACCGTGTGCGTATTTACCGTGTGCGTATTTACCGTGTGCGTATTTACCGTGTGCGTATTTTCTCTGTGCGTGTTTACTGTGTGCGTATTTAATGTGTGCGTATTTACTGTGTGCGTATTTACTGTGTGCGTATTTTCTGTGTGCGTATTTACTGTGTGCGTATTTACCGTGTGCGTATTTACCGTGTGCGTATATACCGTGTGCGTATTTACCGTGTGCGTGTTTACCGTGTGCGTATTTACCGTGTGCGTATTTACCGTGTGCCTATTTACCGTGTGCGTATTTACCGTGTGCGTATTTATCGTGTGCGTATTTACCGTGTGCGTATTTACCGTGTGCGTATTTACCGTGTGCGTATTTACCGTGTGCGTATTTACCGTGTGCGTATTTACCGTTTGCGTATTTACCGTGTGCGTATTTACCGTGTGCGTAGTTACCGTGTGCGTATTTACCGTGTGCGTATTTACCGTGTGCGTATTTACCGTGTGCGTACTTACCGTGTGCGTATCTACCGTGTGCGTATTTAACGTGTGCGTAATTACCGTGTGCGTATTTACCGTGTGCGTATTTACCGTGTGCGTATTTACCGTGTGCGTATTTACCGTGTGCGTATTTACTGTGTGCGTCTTTACTGTGTGCGTATTTACTGTGTGCGTATTTACTGTGTGCGTAATTACTGTGTGCGTTTTTACTGTGTGCGTATTTACTGTGTGCGTATCTACCGTGTGCGTATTTACCGTGTGCGTATTTACCGTGCGCGTATTTACCGAGTGAGTATTTACCGTGTGCGTATTTACTGTGTGCGTATTTACTGTGTGCTTATTTACTGTGTGCGTAATTACTGTTTGCGTATTTACTGTGTCCGTCTTTACTGTGTGCGTATTTACTTTGTGCGTATTTACCGTGTGCGTATTTACTGTGTGCGTATTTACCGTGTGCGTATTTACCGTGTGCGTCTTTACCGTGTGCGTATTTACCGTGCTCAGTTCACTTGAGTAATTTTTTTAGGAGTTGTCTTCTCTTGTTTTCAAAGTTTCTTGGAGTTGCCCTTTTTTCTAAATTTTGCTTGTTTTTCTATATGAATTGTTACAATTGATGTTTTTTCGTGTCTGTTAAGACTCTTGTATTCTATTTTTTGCCAGGGCTATCTGCTAGGTTCAAAGTGTCTCAAAAATACTTTTTGCCAATTTTGCAGCAGTATGAACATCAATATCACCGTTTTTGTTTTCAATTTTGTCCCAATTTTTGTAAATTACAATTATTGATTTTTGGGGAACTGTACACATTATCTCTCAGAGAATCTGCCCAGTGTATCTCAAACACACCAAACAAGCATAATAATCGATTTCATGACCAAAAATGAGTTTGTCTGGTCGCCACTTGGACTTGAATATGACCTCTCGCTCGCTACTCAGACTGGTTCAATAACACATGGTCTTGCTATTCATGCTGCATACATCCTGCTTGCAGTAGTGAACTGCTCACCATTACTGACTTGAGAAATCTTTTTGCAGTGAAAATGGTATTTTAATTGAGCAAACCATCACTTTTTCCTAGTTTTTTTACTTTTTCTTTCGCCCATTTCAGGCTTACAGCAAAGTCACTTTGCTAGGCATTGGTGACAAACAAAACGCCAGTTTAGTTCACCATTGCTCAAGTTTTCCAACAAGTCCTGAGTATTTTAATATCATACATCTATTCAATTCTGACTGCTCATACTGCACGTGCTGCTCACTTTCAACACTTTATTGTAATTTTAAAGTCTCATAGGCTTTCTATTATTCGAACAGCATCAAACAAAGCACCGTTTATAGATTTAGAACCAACAATAGTCAGTAACCAATAACATAAGCTAATCAGAATAGATAACTACTAGGAAAATATTTCCCTCTCAAATCTTAAATGCCATCAGAATACAACATGCAATTATTTCAGGGGACAGCATCATGTACATACGACAAGCTCTATGGGTCCTGGGATATATGGTGACTCCACTGCTTCAGGAGTCTGGTGAATGTGTAGATTTACTCGACTCAAGTCTTTATTGATCACTTTCATCATTTTCTTTGTGATTGTGGGCAGATTTATGGCTTGTTTTACAGGCCTGGCACGTACTTTAGTCATATGCTCAAACTGAACTTTCTGAACTGGTGTGTTTCCATTTTTTTTACTCCAGGGTTATCTTTAGTTTTCTCCTATCATTTGCGCTGGAATCTTTTGTGGATATTTGGGTTTGAAGACATAGCAGAAGGGCTTCACTGGATACTGGCTACTACATGCTCTACTGTGTTGATAAGGGCTCATTTCTCTTCTTTATAGAGGATTGATTACGCTTGCCAGCAGGGTGCTGTGTTGTCTCAGCCGAGTGCGTAAATGTTAAACTTGCCTGACAGAATCGAAGCTATATGAAATAGGAACCGCAGATTGTAGAGCAAAACAAACGCTAAAAGCAGTGACAGCCATTGGTATTCATTGTGGAGCTTTTCCTTCAATCTTTGAATGTATCAACTACCTGTTTTCCAAACATCACACACACCATGTTGTGATACTGAATCGACAAGTGTAGTCACGCTGACAAAAAATTAGCTACACATTGTCTGATACATCAAACTTTGACTTCTGTCAATTTCACCTATCAAAAATATTCAGCAATTGTTCCCTGTCACACTCTACAACCAAGTTACAAATTTATTCCAAGAAACTTTAAAAATGAAAAAACAATGAATCAGGCACAAGCCGCAGTAACACTGCTGATGGAGTTTCAGGTAAAATCAGTAGCAATTCACATTGATAAAAAAAATGTAGAAAATGGTTTTGTATTAAACTTAAAATCTGTTATGTGGGCAACTATTGATTCATACACAATTGAACACTGATTGTTTACAGCAAAATATTAATCATGGTCCATGAGGTTATATCTATGAGAGAATAAAGCTTGTCTGCGTCCCAGCCAGTATAATTGTTTACATAAGCAGTCTTGCGGTGTGTCAGCCCTCCAGCATCACTCCTCTACAATACAAAGAAACCACTGAAAGTTAATACACACATGAATACTGATCAGTCACATACGAATCAAATCTATAGCTTTGTGGCTATGGCTAAAAACAAATACACTGTCAAATAAGAAACTAGCGAGCTCTTCAATACACGTGATGAAAATCATGCGACAGAGGATAATATGTACTTTGTGACAATAATGTTGCGTGTATGTTAGTATGTTAATCTTACATTTTGAGTATACGAATGGTAAAATTAGGTTTTGAATTATGATACAACCTTTTGTCAGAATTTTTTTCAGCTTCAAGCAGACAATATGTCAATACTGGCATGGCAAGCAACATTTTCTATGACAGTCCGCAAAGCTAGTTATTAAAAATAATTTGAACACTGAACACTGGCTCACATACATATTGTAAGTGACCGCAAGTGATCGCAGATCAGCGTACGATCATCTGCGATCCACGTTGACATAAACGTGGCACAAATTATGATTGCACAATGTATAATCACTCTTTTGACTGGGAGGTAACAAAATCATGAAGCTCACCTTCACTGACCAACGATTGTATTTAAAGAATGGATTTTATAAGTTGACGTCTCCTTCAGCAGCTTATTCTCTATTAGTTGTAGGCATAAAAGCAGCAACAGTCCAGCCGTGTTTTGCCAGTGTACTATAAAGCGGTATCGTTGAAGCAAGACTGACAGCATACATTTCATTCCAGTATCTTGTTGATTGCCATTTAATGGGCTTTCGTGGTCGATAGCAGCCAGTAAGGCCTATCATTACTTTGTAGTGTCCCTGTCAGCCAGTTCACTGCAATAACAACATCACACTAGTTATGCTTGGCAAAATATCAAATCACTACAAATGAGCAGTTGGTTTTAAAACATTTCATTTGTGTACAGACTCACTAAATCGATTGTCAAAGAAATTTACAACACGAGCATTACACATGACCAGCTTCAAGCTGACCATTTGTTTTTGTCTGTCCTAGTCTGGTGGTTGAAAAAAGTAGCTGTTCACCACCGAACACAAACTGTTGTGTGAAATCCATGAGATACCAACATCTACTACAGTAGTTCAATAGGCTAAATTATTAAAGGCTAAATTATTAAATTATTAATTAAAGGCTAAATTGACATACATACAAAAGTGTACTTATATTGCACAGACTTACAGAGCCTATGGTACATACTTGTGTAATAGCCACACTCATACATCAGTACACAATCAACAAATTTTGCCAATTTCACTGAACTGAGAAACTAAACAGCAATATTTCTTGATACTATTCACAGTATACGGCAGGTTGAAAATATCAATAGAATGTAAAAAAAAGACGAGACAACAAACTCTAACTAGACCAGTATTTGACATTTGAACTTTATGTATGGAGCAAAGTAAGCAGAGTAAACTTCTTGACTACAATGCGGAGATATCTTATCAAGTATTTTAATCAAAATTTTATAACAAATATTACATACTAATCCCAAAGAAATTTGCACTAACATTCACACAGCCAAACACCAGTATAGAATTCATATATTTTTACTCGGCCAAGTATAGCTACCCCAAATACTAACTATATACCACACTATTAAAGACAGTTAACCAAACCCGGTATAGCTATCCCGGATACTAACCATATACTACACTACTAGAGACATTTCACCCTACCCGGTATAGCCACCCTGAATACTAAATATATACTACACTACCAGAGACAGTGAACCCTACCCGGTATAGCCGCCCTGAATCCCATATGTATACTAATAGAAAAAGCTACCCCAATTCAGCATAGCTACCCTAGATTTTATATACATACTAATAACGAGAGCTACCCCGACCCAGTAAAGCTACCTCAGATACAACTTATACACAAATAAAGAGAGCTACCCCGACCCAGTAAAGCTACCTTAGATACAACTTATACACAAATAAAGAGAGCTACCCCGACCCAGTAAAGCTACCTTAGATACAACTTATACACAAATAAAGAGAGCTACCGCGGATCCTATATATATATACACATATATATACTACTTGTGAAAGCTACTCCAACCTAATATTACATAGACACAATAGTGCATAGACATAGTAGTGTATAGAGACGGTAGTGCATATACATAGTAGTGCATAGACACAGTAGTGCTTAGACATGGTAGTGCATACACAGTAGTACATAGACATAGCAGTGCATAGACACAGTAGTACATAGACATAGCAGTGCATAGACACAATAGTGCATAGACATAGTAGTGTATAGAGACGGTAGTGCATAGACATAGCAATGCATAGACAAAGTAGTGCTTAGACGTGGTAGTGCATAGGCATATTAGTACATAGACATAGCAGTGCATAGACACAGAAGTGCTTAGACATGGTAGTGCATAGGCATATTAGTACATAGACATAGCAGTGCATAGACACAGTAGTGCTTAGACATAGTAGTGTATAGGCATATTAGTACATAGACATAGCAGTGCATAGACGCAGTAGTGCTTAGACATAGTAGTGTATAGACACAGTAGTACATAGACATAGCAGTGCATAGACACAGTAGTGCTTAGACATGGTAGTGCATAGGCATATTAGTACATAGACATAGCAGTGCATAGACACAGTAATGCTTAGACATGGTAGTGCATAGACCTAGTAGTGCATAGACATGATAGTATATATACATAATAGTAATAAGCACCTTTGTACATAGACATACTTGTACGTAGACACAATAGTACATACACACAGCAGGGTATATATGTAGTAGTACATAGAAATAGAATTACATGGACAGTAGTATGTTGACAATGTAGTACATAAAAACGGTAGTACTTAGACATAGTAGTACACAGGTAACATACATAAACAAAACTACATAGACACTGCAGCACATATACATAGTAAAAAGAACAGAGTATTACATGAACTTAGTTGAACATAAATAGAGTAAGATATATACATGGACATAAAACAAGCTCATTCGGCCATGTTGTGCAGTTATTACTGAGCATAGAGCACATGCAAGTTCTTGTCAATGTTGAAAAGGCCCTGGACTACCAATTCATGTCATTACAGAAAATAAATTTTTGTGGAAGGGAAATGAGTTGATATTGTACAGGAATTTACTGTCTGGGTGGTAGCCACCTGTACACCTCCCGAATGCTTGGTCCCCTAGCTAATGCAGTGCACAATAATTATGTAATTATTGTTGACAGGCTATCACTGACTTTGGTCATGCAATGGAACAACCGAATCTTGTGTGGAACAAGTGCTGGCAGTTGCAATAATTATCCAATAATTATTGACTGTGTTTGAACCTCCCTAGGTTCGACAATAATCAGTGCCGTGATTATTATCTAGTTTATAGTTTGTTTCGAACTTGTGCTGCATCCAATAATTCCGTAGGAATTACCGTTTAGTTTATAGTTTGTTGCGAACTTTAGGCCACCGACAATAATGGTGCTGTAATTAATAGTTGTCTGTTCGACGCAGTCGAGACCGACAATAATTACGCTATAATTATTGTTGTGTTAGTTTTGTTTCGAACTCCACAGTTCGGTTTGCAATGAGTGTCGAACTAGTAGGGCACCAGGTGCTTTGCGTCGTACACCTCGAGTCGAGGGAATACGCAGTAAGAGAGAGTGATCAATCTTACTTTCCGCCAAGCCTCGTGCTTGCTAATAGTCGACCAGCGCTTGTAGTTATGTTGCTCCTAGTAGTGCTTGCTTCAAGAGAGAGAGATTCTTCTGAGAGTCAGGCTAACTCTCAAGTGAGAGTGTCCGATTAACTCTGATTTTATTAATTCAAACATCCATATTTATACACATGATTATCTAACATAAAAGTGATACACAAAGGAGGCCACACCTCGCACAAACAATTGGCTAGAGTGGTCCAATAAAACGTAGTAGGTGGTGTTAAAGTGATCGCATGAATAATTGCACATGGCCAATATATATGATTGCATGCTAGAGTAAAATAATAATAAATGCATAGAATGAAGCTGCGCTAGAGTGCAGGCATAGAACTAGGTAAGTGTTGGTAGTGTTACATAGTCACAATTGTTCGTATTGGCGTCCCTAACACACTCCCCTCCATTGACAACTGTAAGGTCAATAAAAATAAGAAGGGACGCAATAGTGTGTAAAAAGATGTAATGTCCACTTGCCCTTTTCAAATGTTTGAAAGCCTCACGGGTGGCTTGATACAGTTCGTCCTCTAGGCGTTTAATTCGTCTGTATCTGTCCTTTCTTCTTTCTCCATCCGCTCTATCTCTTTGCTGTTGACATGTGACACCAACTCTTTCTCTCTGTAGTTGACTTGTGACACCAGCTCTTTCTCAGTAGTTGACTTGTGACACCAGCTCTCTCTTAGTAAATGGCTTGTGGCACCAGCTCTCTCGGTATTGGACATGTGACACCAGCTCTCTCTCAGTAATTGACTTGTGGCACCAGCTCTCTCTCGGTAGTGGACATGTGACACCAGCTCTCTCTCAGTAATTGACTTGTGGCACCAGCTCTCTCTCAGTAAATGGCTTGTGGCACCAGCTCTCTCTCGGTAGTGGACATGTGACACCAGCTCTCTCTCTCAGTAATTGATTTGTGACACCAGCTCTCTCTCTCAGTAGTTGATATGTGACACCAGCTCTCTCTCTCAGTAGTTGTCGTGTCACCAGCTCTCTCTCAGTAGTTGTTGTGACACCAGCTCTCTCTCAGTAGCTGACTTATGTCACCAGCTCTCTCTCAGTAGTTGTTGTGACACCAGCTCTCTCTCAGTAGCCGACTTATGTCACCAGCTCTCTCTCAGTAGTTGTTGTGACACCAGCTCTCTCTCAGTAGCTGACTTATGTCACCAGCTCTCTCTCGGTAGTTGTTGTGACACCAGCTCTCTCTCAGTAGCTGACTTATGTCACCAGCTCTCTCTCGGTAGTTGTTGTGACACCAGCTCTCTCTCAGTAGCTGACTTATGTCACCAGCTCTCTCTCAGTAGTTGTTGTGACACCAGCTCTCTCTCAGTAGCTGACTTATGTCACCAGCTCTCTCTCAGTAGTTGTTGTGACACCAGCTCTCTCTCAGTAGCTGACTTATGTCACCAGCTCTCTCTCGGTAGTTGTTGTGACACCAGCTCTCTCTCAGTAGCTGACTTATGTCACCAGCTCTCTCTCAGTAGTTGTTGTGACACCAGCTCTCTCTCAGTAGCTGACTTATGTCACCAGCTCTCTCTCAGTAGTTGTGTAGCTGACTTCTCTCCGCCTGTACGACACTGTGCAGACTGGGCTCTTGTCTTCGGGAGGTCGAGAATTCTCTGTGGGCCTTGCAATCCCACTGCTGCCACCAATGTACAGGAATTTACTGTCTGGGTGGTAGCCACCTGTACACCTCCCGAATGCTTGGTCCCCTAGCTAATGCAGTGCACAATAATTATGTAATTATTGTTGACAGGCTATCACTGACTTTGGTCATGCAATGGAACAACCGAATCTTGTGTGGAACAAGTGCTGGCAGTTGCAATAATTATCCAATAATTATTGACTGTGTTTGAACCTCCCTAGGTTCGACAATAATCAGTGCCGTGATTATTATCTAGTTTATAGTTTGTTTCGAACTTGTGCTGCATCCAATAATTCCGTAGGAATTACCGTTTAGTTTATAGTTTGTTGCGAACTTTAGGCCACCGACAATAATGGTGCTGTAATTAATAGTTGTCTGTTCGACGCAGTCGAGACCGACAATAATTACGCTATAATTATTGTTGTGTTAGTTTTGTTTCGAACTCCACAGTTCGGTTTGCAATGAGTGTCGAACTAGTAGGGCACCAGGTGCTTTGCGTCGTACACCTCGAGTCGAGGGAATACGCAGTAAGAGAGAGTGATCAATCTTACTTTCCGCCAAGCCTCGTGCTTGCTAATAGTCGACCAGCGCTTGTAGTTATGTTGCTCCTAGTAGTGCTTGCTTCAAGAGAGAGAGATTCTTCTGAGAGTCAGGCTAACTCTCAAGTGAGAGTGTCCGATTAACTCTGATTTTATTAATTCAAACATCCATATTTATACACATGATTATCTAACATAAAAGTGATACACAAAGGAGGCCACACCTCGCACAAACAATTGGCTAGAGTGGTCCAATAAAACGTAGTAGGTGGTGTTAAAGTGATCGCATGAATAATTGCACATGGCCAATATATATGATTGCATGCTAGAGTAAAATAATAATAAATGCATAGAATGAAGCTGCGCTAGAGTGCAGGCATAGAACTAGGTAAGTGTTGGTAGTGTTACATAGTCACAATTGTTCGTATTGGCGTCCCTAACAATATTGCTTCGTCAAATTTTGTGAAATCTTTCTCACAACAACATCTCATTTAGTACAAATATTGATAGCTCAATAAAATAATACTTAAGCCTGGTTCACATACATATCATAGATGCTGGCAGTGATCGCAGATCCTCGTATGATGATCTACGATAGATGTTCACATAAACTTGGTAAACCGACGATCGCAAGAGTTATAATCACTCTCTTGACTGGGAGGTAATAAAATCATGAAGAACCTATTCACTCACCAATGACTATATACATACTAAATGAATGATCATTGTTCAATTACACCGACCTATTTATTATTTTTAACAATTTCAAAAAAACTATTACATTGTTACTCATATTATCATTAAGTATTATTCCATTTCTTTTAATTAAACTTATAACGGTTGTTCAATGGTGCATTTTTATTTTTTATCATTTCTAAATATATATTTTTTTAATTTTAATTTATTATAATATACTAATTATGCTATTATATAAAAAATTACAGAAAATATTTATATTAATACATTTAAATCAGCTATCATAATATTTCATTCAAAAAATTAATAATAAATAATAACCAATATTTACAATTACACAATAATAATTTTATCATTTATTATAATTTTTTGATGGCAGTCACGCTGACATAAGTAACCTTGACCTAACTGTGGTTTTTGAGAAAGAAAGTAAGAAAATTGTACTCCCGACCGTACGATGGTTGCAGAAAAGTTTGTTCAGCTGAACTTCTCTACGAGCTTTAGCGACAGCGTGCGACGTCATACAAGCCACTGCAAATCCAGGTTCACATACATCGCAGATGCTCGTACGAAGATCCGCGATCACTTGCGAGCATCTACGATATGTATGTGAACCAGGCTTTACTTTTTATGTTGCAAATATAACAGGAGCTATTTGAGACCACTCTAAGCCTTACATTCTACAGCATCTACCAGCATCTAAAACTATACTTAGGTCGACGCTGGCTCTGGAAAACTAAGGTCAGGGATTGGTAAGTGACAAAACGCTCACAAGTTAATTATTTAAAGTTTGGCAATGTTTGGTCAACTAAAGAAAATGAGTGACAGTTCAATGTTTACAGACTATTTTGCTGGAAATCCAACAAAATGAATAGGTTATGTTTCTTTATCTCAATGCAGAAAATAAAGAAAAAAAACATAGACATACATGCAGTCACTAAAGCAAGCAATTTCTATTCCGCCAGCCACTGAAAGAAAATAAAATTGCAGCTCATAAGTCAAAGTACTTTTAACAGAGCAAATTTTGTAACAAAATAATTGTCACAAGCTTTTCACTAGTTGTGAGGCAACAAATACAATGATGTATTCCTTTTTAAGGCACTCAAGATTTTTAAAAATTTAGAACTTTGTCAGGAATTATCGACTCTTGCAGTTCATCACTTATGCTGCAAATCAACTAGCAAAAAGTAGAAGTTGTTTTCTAATTTCCTTGAAGTGGAGAGCACAACTTTTAAACCTCTCTCCAGCTACCATATTTTTAAGAAGTTGTGATTCCAATGGGAAGGCAACCAACTGTTTTTCTGCAAATTTTAGTCCAAAAAAGATTAGGTTTTTAGTCAGGTTTTGTGTGGTACCTACCTCTTATAATGGAGTGAAAGTGGAAACAGTACAAGCTTCTGTCACAGCGGTTAGTGCTGGTGTCAGCAAGAACCATTTTTGGCTTCTATAAAACAGAAACAAATAACAAGTAACCAAGAATTAGGATTGCTTTTTGTGAGAAACATTTCCTGATAGTAGCTATTGAGGCGGAGGGTGAAGGATAGGTAAATGTAATTAAGGAATTAGCTGAAACGTACATTCTATATAAAGTTGACAACACTCAGTATTAAAGCTGTGAAGTTTTACTAGAATAAGTCATGGGGATCTCATATAGAATCCTACTTCAGCTGGTCCAAACAAACATTTATTGATGGCTTCCTACAAAAGACACAATTGACAAAACTTGTCTCAACTTCTATCGAAAGAGAGTTCAGCGACTCCCAATACGAAGGCAAAGTAGCATAAATTACTATTCATGCTAAGTAGCCCATTCACTCAGTTCTCAGCATTATGGGTGTTATTGAGAATAATCACAACCGTTAGGAGCAAAAACATCAATAGTTATGATAATTAAAATCTTCACTATTGGATCATATGCAGGATTTTCAATCAACAATACTACAATACTGCACGAATTGGTACTTGTAGGAAGACTTATCAACCTAGGGTGAGCGATTAAAAATTATATTTAGGAAAGACATCAGAGAAATACCAGAAAGCACAATGCGATAAAGCTGTCTGGTCTCCAGCACTGCTTAAGTATAATTTAGTAGCAATTTAACTTGTTGCTTACTACTCCAAGTTAAACAAACACAATTTTACCTGCGGATCATGCAAGAAACGAAGTGATTAGAGCTAAAAGATACTCAACGACGCTCATCGCCAAGCTATTAAACAAACAGGAAAGCAGCACAGGTAAACGAAAAACTGAATTGTCGACATCTAATAAAGAAAATTGTAGCAAATAATAACCATAATCAACATTTTTTTATTACCAACAGCTGTTTCACGCTGACTATTCGTAATTGAAAAATATGGTTATTAAATAATAAATAAATAATGTGTAATATGAATAATGTGGTGCAGACAAAATCGATGACTTGTCATCGTTGCATCTTTATTGATAGTATATTGGATTGGTAGCTAAGTAGGTATGCACGGCAACTACAGTTGTATCTGTCCAAAAGCTACAAGCAGCAGTGAATACTATCTATGCATTTGTAGTTTTTCCATTTTCAGTAATATAAAAAATCAGGTGCTTACCGACCAGTCGGGATACTTTGAACTTGCCAGCTAGACACAAATTATTATTAGCAATCAGCAATTAATAAGTAGCAAGTACTCTACAGAAACCAGTTGCCAGTTAGATCCAATTACTTTCTAACAATTACCTTTGTGCAAATGTTTCGTGGGTAGTGAACTGTAGCATGCATTTGTCTCGTGGCAAGTCACAGGTAAATACTCGTAGGTACTTGTCAAAATTATCACTGAGGAAAACTCACATTGCTTTTATCAGACGGTAGAGGGTGCACAGAAAAATTATTAGGATCAACAAAGTAATGGTTTATGGCTACTATCATATTTGTCTTCTGCTGCTAATATTATGATAGCAGTAGCCACAGGGGATTGCAATAAATAACATGGCCAATATTATGATAACTATTATTATCATTAATAAATGATGTTTTCAAATACTAATAATTATCAATTAATATTTTCATGTCTACATTTCAACATGGATTTGGTTAATTCATCGTCAATCCTGATAAACCTCAAGATGATGTGCTGCTGAAATGGTTGGTTCATAAAAAAACAATAATAACCATAATGACAACAAATGTAGAAGAAATAAAAGTGATAATAAAATTTATTATTATTAATTAGGGTTATTATTGTTGTTGATATTTATGTATTCTTGATATTACTATTTAATATAATTATTTACTATTATTATTATCATACAGCTAATAACAATAGTATCACTGTGTAAATAATATATTAAACCAGAAGAAGAAGAATAATAAATAACTAACAACAACAAGAGTTGTTGTCAATTATAATTATTATTGATGAGAGCATCATCATTATTAATAATACTACTGAGGTCAATGATGATGATGAGTGATAAATTACTATTATTATTATCATTATTTATTATATTTTATTGTTATGATTATTATGGAATAAAATTATTATTAACAATTATTAATAATTATTAATAAAATAATCATAATAATAATGTAATGTGATGCTGATAAGACAATGATGACACGCAACAATATAAAACAACAACTCATATATTTATTATTACTACTTATTAATGGGTCAGATGGATGAACACCAAAATGGCAGCTTATGCTCCAAAACGGTCAAACACTTTCAAAAATGCAACAAACAACAATAATGTGAGGGACGCCAGCACTCGCTACTGTACTAAGTAACACATTTTATTATCTACCCTTGTATTACGCACTGTCTACGTCTGTTCTAATTATTTACCCAAGTGTCTATGTATCGTTCTATGTATTGGTGCCTAACTACAGGTTCTATGCTGTGTCATTCTATGCATACAATTTATTATTATTATCTTTTTCTCGACGCTCATTGGTGTATAGCAAGGCGTGATTATTATTCCTCTTTTATTACTATTGTTCTTATCCACTGCTAATTGGTGCTTAGCAAGGTGTGGCTTACAAATTTTACACAAGGGTGTGACTAAGTAAAACATACCCGCCTACTGTATTTATATATGGATGTTGTGCAAATAAATATCAGAGTTAGCCTGACTCTCAGATGATTCTCTCTCTCAAGAAGCAAGCACTGAGCATAGCTAGGAGCATCATAACTACAAGCGCTGGTCGACTATTAGTAAGCACGAGGCTTGGCGGAAAGTAAGATTGTTCGCTCTCTTACTGCGTATTCCCTCGACCCGAGGTGTACGACGCAAAGCACCTGGTGCCCTAGTAGTTCGACACACATTGCAATCCGAACTGTGGAGTTCGAAACAAACTTATACAATAATAACGCATCGTAATTATTGTCGGTAATTACAGCACCATTATTGTCGGTAGCCCAAAGTTCGCAACAAACTATAAACTAAACAGTAATTCCTGCGGAATTATTGTGAGCAATAAAGTTCGAGACAAACTTTAAACTAGACAACAATCACGGCACTGATTATTGTCGAGCCTGGAGAGGTTCACACGCAGCCAATAATTATTAATTAATTATTGCAACTGCCAGCACTTGATCTACACCAGATTCGGTTGTTCTTTTGCATGACCAAAGTCAGTAGTAGCCTGGTAACAATAATTATACAATTATTGTGCACTGCATTAACTAGGGTTGGCAAAGCGTTCGGGAGGTGTACAGGTGGCTACCACCCAGACAGTAAATTCCTGTACATTGGTGGCAACAGTGGGATTGAAGCGCCCACAGCAATCTCCCGAATCCCAGAGTTGAAGCAGACATGTCATACAGGCGGAGAGCAGTCAGTACTGACAGGGAAGGGTCATCCATGCAAGTCATGGGAACTCTAACCGAAATCCTGGAGCGGATGACAATGACAAATACAAGGGACAAGTTCAAACTACCTGTCTTCGACGGAGAAGGGGACGTCCACTACTTCGTCCAACGTTGTGAAGAAGTGACCAGGATGAACAGGTGGACGCCAGAGGAAGCCACCATCCACCTACGCCAGGCGTTGGTCGGAAAGGCCGAACAGTGTGGACGTGGGCCCACACAACAAGCAATAATAGAGACACTGAGGGCCAGCTTCGGGCTCACCCGAACCGAGGCCCAAAACAAACTCATGGGCTACCGTAAGCACCCACGGGACACCCTCAGAGAACATGCCATCCAGGTAGAGAGACTAGTTGAGGCAGCATACGAAGAGCTACCCCAGAGGAATCAAGCAGAACTGACCCTACAAACCTTCCAAGGTACACTAGGGCACGCTTACCTTCAGAGACACCTTCTAGCTGTTCGACCCGCCAACCTAGAAGAGGCTATCCGAGCGGGAAATGACTATATGCAGGTACAACATCAACCCCTTCCACACTCAAATGTCCGCACCATACACGAAGGATCCGTGGGTGACCATTCAGACCAACCAGCAACCGAAACCCTCTGTCGAGAGGTAGAGGACCCCCTCGCAAAATTACTAAAAACTATAGAGGCCCTCAGCAAGGAGGTGGCAGAGCTAAAAAAGAAGCCGCAAGAGGAACCAGTCAAGCGCTGTTGGGGATGTCACAGGACAGGGCACCTCCGTAGCCAATGTAAAACGGCACCATGGACCACCCGTTCGGGAAACGGGCTCGGCCCGCAGTAGTAGGGCCACCTACTGGCTGCAATAGGGCCACTCCACACCATGGGACACCCTACGCTGAACCCCACAGACGCAAGATACCTCAACCTCCCAAACCAGCCCCCGTCGCTCTGACCAACCGGTTCGACCCGCTGACCTCAGAGGAAGAGGATACTCCACCCTCAGACGACGAGGAAGAAGAAGTAGAGACCCAGCCCCAGAAGGAGCAGAGGTCCTACATTCCTACAAAGGAAAGTCCGAAAGAGACTAGTCAACCTAGGACGGTACACCTTAACCAGGTCGAAAGGCCCTATAAATCAAGTTACTACTTACCAGGAAACGTAGAAGGACAGGCAGTTACGTATCTCATCGATACGGGCTGCAATACAAATTTGCTGGCCAAACGGATCTTCGACAAGTTGCCCCCCCGAGTCCAACAGTACTTACAACAGTACGACTCGCATGGCCTGATGGCCGACGGCACACGCCTACCGTTCTACGGACTACTCACCCTCTCAGGACGCATCCGCCACATTCGTTACGAGGAGACGTTTGTGGTTAGCCAAATTAATGAGGATGTGATCCTCGGCATGCCATTCCTCTCCAACCAAAGTTGCCACATGGGGTTCGACCAACCCACCCTCCAGATACAGGGCAAGGAACTTGTCTGCACAGACCGGCACGGAAGAGACCTGGTCTCGAGAGTACAAGTACGGAGAGATACTTACCTGCCACCACAAGCTGAGACGACTGTTCTATGCCACCTCACCAGTAAGGAGCCCTGCCGTCAAGGAGTCATAGAGAGCATAGGGGGCGGCCTACTCCTCGCCACGAGTGTCAATGCGCCCGATGCACAGGGGAGAGTGTTGGTCAGGTGTATGAACCCCTCCCAAGAGAATGTCCACATTCCCGCCGGAGAGATCGTGGGGACCTTCACAGGAATAGGAGCCGAAGATGTTCACACCACTTCAGCTCAAACCTTACCAGAAACCACTATAGGGCTGGAACTGCCCCCACACCTACAGACCCTGTACACACAAGCACGGCGAGGATGCCGGACGTTCCTCGAAGAGAAACAGCTGCACGAGCTGCTTACACAATACCAAACGGTATTCAGTAGAGATGACAGCGACATAGGGCGCACCCACTTGGCAGAGCACTCTATCCCCCTAGCCCCAGGAACCAGACCTATACGCTGCCCCCCCCCACCGTTTGGGGGCAGAGAAAGAGGCAGAGGCCGAGCGGCAGGTGAAAGATCTCCTGGCCAAGGACCTAATAGAGCCAGCAGACAGCGCATGGAGCTCCCCAGTCGTCCTAGTTAGAAAAAAGGATGAATCCTGGAGATTCTGTATCGACTACAGAGAGTTAAACGACGTCACTCGTCAGGACGCATATCCTATTCCTCGAATAGATGATTCCCTAGACGCACTGGCCGGCAGTCGATATTTCTCGACACTCGACCTTACCAGCGGGTATTGGCAGGTACCCCTAGACGCCGATGCCCAACAGAAGTCAGCCTTCATTACCAGAAGCGGATTGTGGAGGTGGAAAGTCCTCCCCTTCGGACTCACATCCGCCCCGGCCACCTTCCAGCGCCTCATGGAGCGTGTCCTCAAAGGCTTACACTGGAAAACACTCTTACTATATCTGGACGATGTCATCGTAATCGCCCCAGATTTCCAGACTCACCTACAGCGACTCGGAGAAGTCCTAGGACGACTACAACAGGCCAACCTGAAGGTAAAGCCGTCAAAGTGTGAGATACTGAGCGAAAAAGTAAGATACCTAGGACACGTGGTCAGCGCCGAGGGCGTGGCAACGGACCCCGGAAAGGTCGAGGCTGTGAGCCGTTGGGACGACCCTAGAGATGTCAAGGGCCTACAAGCATCCTCGGTACGGCCGGTTATTACCGCCAATATATACCGGAATACGCCACAATAGCAAAACCACTGACAGTCCTGACGGGCAAAGGAACCCAGTGGAAGTGGGAAGCGGACGAAAGACGAGCCTTCCAATTACTCAAAGCAAAACTAAGCCAGGCCCCGATCTTAGGGTATCCAGATCCATCCCTCACATACATCTTGGACACGGACGCAAGCGCCGTAGGAATGGGAGCTGTACTTTCCCAGGAACAAGAGGGAAAAGAACGAGTCATTGCTTACTATAGCAAGACCCTGGCGCCAGCAGAGCGCAACTATTGTGTAACAAGGAGGGAACTCCTGGCGGGTAGTGAAAGCGGTAAAACACTTCCGGCCATATATCTACGGGAGGAAGTTCCGGCTAAGAACCGACCATGCCTCACTCCGATGGCTGTGCCGCAGAAAAGAACCTTCCAACCAGATTGCTCGCTGGCTGGAGATCCTGGCAGAATTCACCTACCAGCTGGAACACCGTGCGGGACCCCGTCATGCCAACGCAGACGGTCTTAGCCGGCAAGCCCAGTGTGTCGACTGCAGACAATGCAGCACCATCGAACAGCGCGATGGTGGACCCTCCATGCCGACCTGGCGGGGAGAAGGACGACAAGCCCAGGTGAACCTCACAGTTACCAACCCCGACCGCAATGTCAGGGAACTAGTGCAGGCCCAAAGAGAGGGGAAACCACCCCATAGCCCGCATGTACCAGGCCGTCAGAGACGAGGAGGTCCTCTCACGACAGGAATTAGAGGAAGGCAGTACAGAGTTAAGAGTCCTACACGATCGAAGGAAGGCCTGCGAATAAGGCCCGACGGGGTACTGACTATGCGTCTGGAGTACCAAGGCAGGACCAAACACTGCACCGTCTGCCCCCCTTCTTTACGGGAGAACACCGTATGGGAGACTCACCAACTCGCACATGCAGGCATCAACCGGACCAGAACCCGACTAATGCTCGACTGGTACTGGCCAGGGATGTCGGCAATGGTACGGCGCCTTGTGAGAGACTGCGAGGTGTGCCAAGTAGCTAAAAGGAGTCGGAGACCTGGCGCCCCAGAAGGCCAGAGACTATACGCCGGGCGGCCTTTTCAAAAACTTGCGGTGGACCTGGTAGGACCCCTTACCTCTTACCCCCAGAAAGAACAAGTGGATACTGGTTCTAACCGACCCACTTTACTAGATGGCAGGACGCCATTGCTATCCCCGATGCTACGGCCCCCACCGTGGCCAGCACCCTAGACGAACGAATATTCAGCTACTGGGGTTTGCCAGAACAACTCCACACGGACCAAGGGGCCCAATTTGAATCAACCCTACTAGAAGAGCTATGCACACTATGGAGTGTGCGGAAAACACGCACAACCCCTTACCACCCTCAGGGGAACGGGATGGTAGAGCGGCAAAATCGAACGTTAGGCGACGCCCTACGGACACTCATCCTCACCAGGGGCCAAGATGAGTGGGATGCCCTCCTACCACAAATAATGAGAGCCTGCAGAGCCACCCCCAATACTACCACGGGAGAGACCCCCAACCTCCTCATGATGGGCAGGGAGGTACGACTCCCCGACCAACTCACGGGAATGGCACCTACCTTAGACGAAACCACTGTCACGGAGCACGCACGACGCACCCAAGAAAATTTGGAGGTTGCACACGAATATGTGCGAAACCTACAACGACAGGTGCGACAAGAGGAAGGAGACGAACCCCTCCGGTTCGCAGAGGGA
>CALYOO010000123.1:0-80571 GCA_945261195.1 Cryptosula pallasiana
ATTTACCGTGTGCGTATTTACCGTGTGCGTATTTACCGTGTGCGTATTTACCGTGTGCGTATTTACCGTGTGCGTATTTACCGTGTGCGTATTTACCGTGTGCGTATTTACCGTGTGCGTATTTACCGTGTGCGTATTTACCGTGTGCGTATTTACCGTGTGCGTATTTACCGTGTGCGTATTTACCGTGTGCGTATTTACTGTGTGCGTATTTACTGTGTGCGTATTTACTGTGTGCGTATTTACAGTGTGCGTATTTACCGTGTGCGTATTTACCGTGTGCGTATTTACCGTGTGCGTATTTACCGTGTGCGTATTTACCGTGTGCGTATTTACCGTGTGCGTATTTACCGTGTGCGTATTTACCGTGTGCGTATTTACCGTGTGCGTATTTTACCGTGTGCGTGTTTACCGTGTGCGTATTTACCGTGTGCGTATTTACCGTGTGCTTGTTTACCGTGTGCGTATTTACTGTGTGCGTATTTACTGTGTGCGTATTTTCCGTGTGCGTATTTACCGTGTGCGTTATTTCCGTGTGCGTATTTACCGTGTGCGTTATTTCCGTGTGCGTATTTACCGTGTGCGTATTTGCCGTGTGCGTATTTGCCGTGTGCGTATTTGCCTTGTGCGTATTTACCGTGTGCGTATTTACCGTGTGCGTATTTACCGTGTGCGTATTTACCGTGTGCGTATTTACCGTGTGCGTATTTACCGTGTGCGTATTTACCGTGTGCGTATTTACCGTGTGCGTATTTACCGTGTGCGTATTTACCGTGTGCGTATTTACCGTGTGCGTATTTACCGTGTGCGTATTTACCGTGTGCGTATTTACCGTGTGCGTATTTACCGTGTGCGTATTTACCGTGTGCGTATTTACCGTGTGCGTATTTACCGTGTGCGTATTACCGTGTGCGTGTTTACCGTGTGCGTATTTACCGTGTGCGTATTTACCGTGTGCTTGTTTACAGTGTGCGTAATTACCGTGTGCGTATTTACCGTGTGCGTATTTACCGTGTGCGTATTTACCGTATGCTTATTTACCGTGTGCGTATTTACCGTATGCTTATTTACCGTGTGCGTATTTACTGTGTGCGTATTTACTGTGTGCGTATTTTCCGTGTGCGTATTTACCGTGTGCGTTATTTCCGTGTGCGTATTTACCGTGTGCGTTATTTCCGTGTGCGTATTTACCGTGTGCGTATTTGCCGTGTGCGTATTTGGCCGTGTGCGTATTTGCCTTGTGCGTATTTACCGTGTGCGTATTTACCGTGTGCGTATTTACCGTGTGCGTATTTACCGTGTGCGTATTTACCGTGTGCGTATTTACCGTGTGCGTATTTACCGTGTGCGTATTTACCGTGTGCGTATTTACCGTGTGCGTATTTACCGGTGTGCGTATTTACCGTGTGCGTATTTACCGTGTGCGTGTTTACCGTGTGCGTGTTTACCGTGTGCGTATTTACCGTGTGCGTAATTACCGTGTGCGTATTTACCGTGTGCGTATTTACCGTGTGCGTATTTACCGTGTGCGTATTTACCGTGTGCGTATTTACCGCATGCGTATTTACCGCGTGCGTGTTTACCGTGTGCGTATTTACTCTGTGCGTATTTACTGTGTGCGTATTTACTGTGTGCGTATTTACTGTGTGCGTATTTACTGTGTGCGTATTTTCCGTGTGCGTATTTACCGGTGTGCGTATTTTCCGTGTGCGTATTTACCGTGTGCGTATTTACCGTGTGCGTATTTACCTTGTGCGTATTTACCGTGTGCGTATTTACCGTGTGCGTGTTTACCGTGTGCGTGTTTACCGTGTGCGTATTTACCATGTGCGTATTTACCGTGTGCGTATTTACCGTGTGCGTATTTACCGTGTGCGTATTTACCGTGTGCGTACTTACCGTGTGCGTACTTACCGTGTGCGTATTTACCGTGTGCGTATTTGCTGTGTGCGTATTTACTGTGTGCGTATTCACTGTGTGCGTATTCACTGTGTGCGTATTCACTGTGTGCGTATTCACTGTGCGCGTATTCACTGTGTGCGTATTCACTGTGTGCGTATTCACTGTGTGCGTATTTACTGTGCGCGTATTTACTGTGTGCGTATTTACTGTGTGCGTATTTACTGTGTGCGTTTTTACTGTGTGCGTATTTACTGTGTGCGTTTTTACTGTGTGCTTATTTACTGTGTGCGTATTTACTGTGTGCGTATTTACTGTGTGCGTATTTACTGTGTGCGTATTCACTGAGTTCGTATTTACTGTGTGCGTTTTTACTGTGTGCGTATTTACTGTGTGCGTTTTTTACTGTGTGCTTATTTACTGTGTGCGTATTTACTGTGTGCGTATTTACTGTGTGCGTATTTACTGTGTGCGTATTTACCTTGTGCGTATTTACTGTGTGCGTATTTACTGTGTGCGTGTTTACTGTGTGCGTATTTACTGTGTGCGTATTTACCGGGTGCGTATTTACCGTGTGCGTATTTACTGTGTGCGTATTTACTGTGTGCGTGTTTACTGTGTGCGTATTTACTGTGTGCGTATTTACTGTGTGCGTATTTACTGTGTGCGTATTCACTGTGTGCGTATTTACCTTGTGCGTATTTACTGTGTGCGTATTTACTGTGTGCGTGTTTACTGTGTGCGTGTTTACTGTGTGCGTATTTACTGTGTGCGTATTTACTGTGTGCGTATTTACTGTGTGCGTATTTACCGTGTTTGTATTTACTGTGTGCGTATTTACTGTGTGCGTGTTTACTGTGTGCGTATTTACTGTGTGCGTATTTACTGTGTGCGTATTTACTGTGTGCGTATTTACCGTGTGCGTATTTACCGTGTGCGTAATTTACCGTGTGCGTATTTACCGGTGTGCGTATTTACCGTGTGCGTATTTACCGTGTGCATATTTACCGTGTGCGTATTTACCGTGTGCGTATTTACTGTGTGCGTATTTACCGTGTGCGTATTTACCGTGTGCGTATTTACAGTGTGCGTATTTACCGTTTGCGTACTTACTGTGTGACTATTTACCGTGTGCGTATTTACCGTGTGCGTATTTACCGTCTGCGTGTTTACCGTGTGCGTATTTACCGTGTGCGTATTTACTGTGTGCGTATTTACTGTGTGCGTATTTACTGTGTGCGTATTTACTGTGTGCGTATTTACTGTGTGCGTATTTACTGTGTGCGTATTTACTGTGTGCGTATTTACTGTGTGCGTATTTACTGTGTGCGTATTTACTGTGTGCGTATTTACCGTGTGCGTATTTACCGTGTGCGTCTTTACCGTGTGCGTATTTACCGTGTGCGTATTTACCGTGTGCGTATTTACCGTGTGCGTATTTACCGTGTGCGTATTTACCGTGTGCGTATTTACCGTGTGCGTATTTACCGTGTGCGTATTTACCGTGTGCGTATTTACCGTGTGCGTATTTTACCGTGTGCGTATTTACCGTGTGCGTATTTACCGTGTGCGTATTTACCGTGTGCGTATTTACCGTGTGCGTATTTACCGTGTGCGTATTTACCGTGTGCGTATTTACCGTGTGCGTATTTACCGTGTGCGTATTTACCGTGTGCGTATTTACCGTGTGCGTATTTACTGTGTGCGTATTTACTGTGTGCGTATTTACTGTGTGCGTATTTACAGTGTGCGTATTTACCGTGTGCGTATTTACCGTGTGCGTATTTACCGTGTGCGTATTTACCGTGTGCGTATTTACCGTGTGCGTATTTACCGTGTGCGTATTTACCGTGTGCGTATTTACCGTGTGCGTATTTACCGTGTGCGTATTTACCGTGTGCGTATTTACCGTGTGCGTGTTTACCGTGTGCGTATTTACCGTGTGCGTATTTACCGTGTGCTTGTTTACAGTGTGCGTAATTACCGTGTGCGTATTTACCGTGTGCGTATTTACCGTGTGCGTATTTACCGTATGCTTATTTACCGTGTGCGTATTTACCGTATGCTTATTTACCGTGTGCGTATTTACTGTGTGCGTATTTACTGTGTGCGTATTTTCCGTGTGCGTATTTACCGTGTGCGTTATTTCCGTGTGCGTATTTACCGTGTGCGTTATTTCCGTGTGCGTATTTACCGTGTGCGTATTTGCCGTGTGCGTATTTGCCGTGTGCGTATTTGCCTTGTGCGTATTTACCGTGTGCGTATTTACCGTGTGCGTATTTTACCGGTGTGCGTATTTACCGTGTGCGTATTTACCGTGTGCGTATTTACCGTGTGCGTATTTACCGTGTGCGTATTTACCGTGTGCGTATTTACCGTGTGCGTATTTACCGTGTGCGTATTTACCGTGTGCGTATTTACCGTGTGCGTATTTACCGTGTGCGTATTTACCGGTGTGCGTATTTACCGTGTGCGTATTTACCGTGTGCGTATTTACCGTGTGCGTATTTACCGTGTGCGTATTTACCGTGTGCGTGTTTACCGTGTGCGTATTTACCGGTGTGCGTATTTACCGTGTGCGTATTTACCGTATGCTTATTTACCGTGTGCGTATTTACCGTATGCTTATTTACCGTGTGCGTATTTACTGTGTGCGTATTTACTGTGTGCGTATTTTCCGTGTGCGTATTTACCGTGTGCGTTATTTCCGTGTGCGTATTTACCGTGTGCGTTATTTCCGTGTGCGTATTTACCGTGTGCGTATTTGCCGTGTGCGTATTTGCCGTGTGCGTATTTGCCTTGTGCGTATTTACCGTGTGCGTATTTACCGTGTGCGTATTTACCGTGTGCGTATTTACCGTGTGCGTATTTACCGTGTGCGTATTTACCGTGTGCGTATTTACCGTGTGCGTATTTACCGTGTGCGTATTTACCGTGTGCGTATTTACCGTGTGCGTATTTACCGTGTGCGTATTTACCGTGTGCGTATTTACCGTGTGCGTATTTACCGTGTGCGTATTTACCGTGTGCGTGTTTACCGTGTGCGTATTTACCGTGTGCGTATTTACCGTGTGCTTGTTTACCGTGTGCGTATTTACTGTGTGCGTATTTACTGTGTGCGTATTTTCCGTGTGCGTATTTACCGTGTGCGTTATTTCCGTGTGCGTATTTACCGTGTGCGTTATTTCCGTGTGCGTATTTACCGTGTGCGTATTTGCCGTGTGCGTATTTGCCGTGTGCGTATTTGCCTTGTGCGTATTTACCGTGTGCGTATTTACCGTGTGCGTATTTACCGTGTGCGTATTTACCGTGTGCGTATTTACCGTGTGCGTATTTACCGTGTGCGTATTTACCGTGTGCGTATTTACCGTGTGCGTATTTACCGTGTGCGTATTTTACCGGTGTGCGTATTTACCGTGTGCGTATTTACCGTGTGCGTATTTACCGTGTGCGTATTTACCGTGTGCGTATTTACCGTGTGCGTATTTACCGTGTGCGTATTTACCGTGTGCGTATTTACCGTGTGCGTATTTACCGTGTGCGTGTTTACCGTGTGCGTATTTACCGTGTGCGTATTTACCGTGTGCTTGTTTACAGTGTGCGTAATTACCGTGTGCGTATTTACCGTGTGCGTATTTACCGTGTGCGTATTTACCGTATGCTTATTTACCGTGTGCGTATTTACCGTATGCTTATTTACCGTGTGCGTATTTACTGTGTGCGTATTTACTGTGTGCGTATTTTCCGTGTGCGTATTTACCGTGTGCGTTATTTCCGTGTGCGTATTTACCGTGTGCGTTATTTCCGTGTGCGTATTTACCGTGTGCGTATTTGCCGTGTGCGTATTTGCCGTGTGCGTATTTGCCTTGTGCGTATTTACCGTGTGCGTATTTACCGTGTGCGTATTTACCGTGTGCATATTTACCGTGTGCGTATTTACCGTGTGCGTATTTACCGTGTGCGTATTTACCGTGTGCGTATTTACCGTGTGCGTATTTACCGTGTGCGTATTTACCGTGTGCGTATTTACCGTGTGCGTATTTACCGTGTGCGTGTTTACCGTGTGCGTGTTTACCGTGTGCGTATTTACCGTGTGCGTAATTACCGTGTGCGTATTTACCGTGTGCGTATTTACCGTGTGCGTATTTACCGTGTGCGTATTTACCGTGTGCGTATTTACCGCATGCGTATTTACCGCGTGCGTGTTTACCGTGTGCGTATTTACTCTGTGCGTATTTACTGTGTGCGTATTTACTGTGTGCGTATTTACTGTGTGCGTATTTACTGTGTGCGTATTTTCCGTGTGCGTATTTACCGTGTGCGTATTTTCCGTGTGCGTATTTACCGTGTGCGTATTTACCGTGTGCGTATTTACCTTGTGCGTATTTACCGTGTGCGTATTTACCGTGTGCGTGTTTACCGTGTGCGTGTTTACCGTGTGCGTATTTACCATGTGCGTATTTACCGTGTGCGTATTTACCGTGTGCGTATTTACCGTGTGCGTATTTACCGTGTGCGTACTTACCGTGTGCGTACTTACCGTGTGCGTATTTACCGTGTGCGTATTTGCTGTGTGCGTATTTACTGTGTGCGTATTCACTGTGTGCGTATTCACTGTGTGCGTATTCACTGTGTGCGTATTCACTGTGTGCGTATTCACTGTGTGCGTATTCACTGTGTGCGTATTCACTGTGTGCGTATTTACTGTGCGCGTATTTACTGTGTGCGTATTTACTGTGTGCGTATTTACTGTGTGCGTTTTTACTGTGTGCGTATTTACTGTGTGCGTTTTTACTGTGTGCTTATTTACTGTGTGCGTATTTACTGTGTGCGTATTTACTGTGTGCGTATTTACTGTGTGCGTATTCACTGAGTTCGTATTTACTGTGTGCGTTTTTACTGTGTGCGTATTTACTGTGTGCGTTTTTACTGTGTGCTTATTTACTGTGTGCGTATTTACTGTGTGCGTATTTACTGTGTGCGTATTTACTGTGTGCGTATTTACCTTGTGCGTATTTACTGTGTGCGTATTTACTGTGTGCGTGTTTACTGTGTGCGTATTTACTGTGTGCGTATTTACCGGGTGCGTATTTACCGTGTGCGTATTTACTGTGTGCGTATTTACTGTGTGCGTGTTTACTGTGTGCGTATTTACTGTGTGCGTATTTACTGTGTGCGTATTTACTGTGTGCGTATTCACTGTGTGCGTATTTACCTTGTGCGTATTTACTGTGTGCGTATTTACTGTGTGCGTGTTTACTGTGTGCGTGTTTACTGTGTGCGTATTTACTGTGTGCGTATTTACTGTGTGCGTATTTACTGTGTGCGTATTTACCGTGTTTGTATTTACTGTGTGCGTATTTACTGTGTGCGTGTTTACTGTGTGCGTATTTACTGTGTGCGTATTTACTGTGTGCGTATTTACTGTGTGCGTATTTACCGTGTGCGTATTTACCGTGTGCGTATTTACCGTGTGCGTATTTACCGTGTGCGTATTTACCGTGTGCGTATTTACCGTGTGCATATTTACCGTGTGCGTATTTACCGTGTGCGTATTTACTGTGTGCGTATTTACCGTGTGCGTATTTACCGTGTGCGTATTTACAGTGTGCGTATTTACCGTTTGCGTACTTACTGTGTGACTATTTACCGTGTGCGTATTTACCGTGTGCGTATTTACCGTCTGCGTGTTTACCGTGTGCGTATTTACCGTGTGCGTATTTACTGTGTGCGTATTTACTGTGTGCGTATTTACTGTGTGCGTATTTACTGTGTGCGTATTTACTGTGTGCGTATTTACTGTGTGCGTATTTACTGTGTGCGTATTTACTGTGTGCGTATTTACTGTGTGCGTATTTACTGTGTGCGTATTTACCGTGTGCGTATTTACCGTGTGCGTCTTTACCGTGTGCGTATTTACCGTGTGCGTATTTACCGTGTGCGTATTTACCGTGTGCGTATTTACCGTGTGCGTATTTACCGTGTGCGTATTTACCGTGTGCGTATTTACCGTGTGCGTATTTACCGTGTGCGTATTTACCGTGTGCGTATTTACCGTGTGCGTATTTACCGTGTGCGTATTTACCGTGTGCGTATTTACCGTGTGCGTATTTACCGTGTGCGTATTTACCGTGTGCGTATTTACCGTGTGCGTATTTACCGTGTGCGTATTTACCATGTGCGTATTTACTGTGTGCGTATTTACTGTGTGCGTATTTACTGTGTGCGTATTTACAGTGTGCGTATTTACCGTGTGCGTATTTACCGTGTGCGTATTTACCGTGTGCGTATTTACCGTGTGCGTATTTACCGTGTGCGTATTTACCGTGTGCGTATTTACCGTGTGCGTATTTACCGTGTGCGTATTTACCGTGTGCGTATTTACCGTGTGCGTATTTACCGTGTGCGTGTTTACCGTGTGCGTATTTACCGTGTGCGTATTTACCGTGTGCTTGTTTACAGTGTGCGTAATTACCGTGTGCGTATTTACCGTGTGCGTATTTACCGTGTGCGTATTTACCGTATGCTTATTTACCGTGTGCGTATTTACCGTATGCTTATTTACCGTGTGCGTATTTACTGTGTGCGTATTTACTGTGTGCGTATTTTCCGTGTGCGTATTTACCGTGTGCGTTATTTCCGTGTGCGTATTTACCGTGTGCGTTATTTCCGTGTGCGTATTTACCGTGTGCGTTATTTCCGTGTGCGTATTTACCGTGTGCGTATTTGCCGTGTGCGTATTTGCCGTGTGCGTATTTGCCTTGTGCGTATTTACCGTGTGCGTATTTACCGTGTGCGTATTTACCGTGTGCGTATTTACCGTGTGCGTATTTACCGTGTGCGTATTTACCGTGTGCGTATTTACCGTGTGCGTATTTACCGTGTGCGTATTTACCGTGTGCGTATTTACCGTGTGCGTATTTACCGTGTGCGTATTTACCGTGTGCGTGTTTACCGTGTGCGTGTTTACCGTGTGCGTATTTACCGTGTGCGTAATTACCGTGTGCGTATTTACCGTGTGCGTATTTACCGTGTGCGTATTTACCGTGTGCGTATTTACCGTGTGCGTATTTACCGCATGCGTATTTACCGCGTGCGTGTTTACCGTGTGCGTATTTACTCTGTGCGTATTTACTGTGTGCGTATTTACTGTGTGCGTATTTACTGTGTGCGTATTTACTGTGTGCGTATTTTCCGTGTGCGTATTTACCGTGTGCGTATTTTCCGTGTGCGTATTTACCGTGTGCGTATTTACCGTGTGCGTATTTACCTTGTGCGTATTTACCGTGTGCGTATTTACCGTGTGCGTGTTTACCGTGTGCGTGTTTACCGTGTGCGTATTTACCATGTGCGTATTTACCGTGTGCGTATTTACCGTGTGCGTATTTACCGTGTGCGTATTTGCCGTGTGCGTACTTACCGTGTGCGTACTTACCGTGTGCGTATTTACCGTGTGCGTATTTACCGTGTGCGTATTTACCGTGTGCGTATTTACCGTGTGCGTATTTACTCTGTGCGTATTTACTGTGTGCGTATTTACTGTGTGCGTATTTACCGTGTGCGTATTTTCTGTGTGCGTATTTACTGTGTGCGTATTTTCCGTGTGCGTATTTATCGTGTGCGCATTTACCGTGTGCGTATTTACCGTGTGCGTATTTACCGTGTGCGTATTTACCGTGTGCGTATTTACCGTGTGCCTATTTACGGTGTGCGTATTTACCGTGTGCGTATTTACCGTGTGCGTATTTACCGTGTGCGTATTTACCGTGTGCGTATTTACCATTTGCGTAAGTACCGTGTGCGTAACTACCGTGTGCGTATTTACCGTGTGCGTATTTACCGTGTGCGTATTTACCGTGTGCGTATTTACCGTGTGCGTATTTACCGTGTGCGTATTTACGGTGTGCGTATTTACCGTGTGCGTATTTACCGTGTGCGTATTTACCGTGTGCGTATTTGCTGTGTGCGTATTTACTGTGTGCGTATTTGCTGTGTGCGTATTTACTGTGTGCGTATTCACTGTGTGCGTATTCACTGTGTGCGTATTCACTGTGTGCGTATTCACTGTGTGCGTATTCACTGTGTGCGTATTCACTGTGTGCGTATTCACTGTGTGCGTATTTACTGTGTGCGTATTTACTGTGTGCGTATTTACTGTGTGCGTATTTACTGTGTGCGTTTTTACTGTGTGCGTATTTACTGTGTGCGTTTTTACTGTGTGCTTATTTACTGTGTGCGTATTTACTGTGTGCGTATTTACTGTGTGCGTATTTACTGTGTGCGTATTCACTGAGTTCGTATTTACTGTGTGCGTTTTTACTGTGTGCGTATTTACTGTGTGCTTATTTACTGTGTGCTTATTTACTGTGTGCGTATTTACTGTGTGCGTATTTACTGTGTGCGTATTTACCTTGTGCGTATTTACCTTGTGCGTATTTACTGTGTGCGTATTTACTGTGTGCGTGTTTACTGTGTGCGTATTTACCGGGTGCGTATTTACCGCGTGCGTATTTACTGTGTGCGTATTTACTGTGTGCGTATTTACTGTGTGCGTGTTTACTGTGTGCGTATTTACTGTGTGCGTATTTACTGTGTGCGTATTCACTGTGTGCGTATTCACTGTGTGCGTATTTACTGTGTGCGTATTTACTGTGTGCGTATTTACTGTGTGCGTGTTTACTGTGTGCGTATTTACTGTGTGCGTATTTACTGTGTGCGTATTTACTGTGTGCGTATTTACCGTGTTTGTATTTACTGTGTGCGTATTTACTGTGTGCGTGTTTACTGTGTGCGTGTTTACTGTGTGCGTATTTACTGTGTGCGTATTTACTGTGTGCGTATTTACCGTGTGCGTATTTACCGTGTGCGTATTTACCGTGTGCGTATTTACCGTGTGCGTATTTACCGTGTGCGTATTTACCGTGTGCATATTTACCGTGTGCGTATTTACCGTGTGCGTATTTACTGTGTGCGTATTTACCGTGTGCGTATTTACCGTTTGCGTATTTACAGTGTGCGTATTTACCGTTTGCGTACTTACTGTGTGACTATTTACCGTGTGCGTATTTACCGTGTGCGTATTTACCGTCTGCGTGTTTACCGTGTGCGTATTTACCGTGTGCGTATTTACTGTGTGCGTATTTACTGTGTGCGTATTTACTGTGTGCGTATTTACTGTGTGCGTATTTACCGTGTGCGTATTTACCGTGTGCGTATTTACCGTGTGCGTATTTACCGTGTGCGTATTTACCGTGTGCGTATTTACCGTGTGCGTATTTACCGTGTGCGTATTTACCGTGTGCGTGTTTACCGTGTGCGTATTTACCGTGTGCGTATTTACCGTGTGCTTGTTTACAGTGTGCGTAATTACCGTGTGCGTATTTACCGTGTGCGTATTTACCGTGTGCGTATTTACCGTATGCTTATTTACCGTGTGCGTATTTACCGTATGCTTATTTACCGTGTGCGTATTTACTGTGTGCGTATTTACTGTGTGCGTATTTTCCGTGTGCGTATTTACCGTGTGCGTTATTTCCGTGTGCGTATTTACCGTGTGCGTTATTTCCGTGTGCGTATTTACCGTGTGCGTATTTGCCGTGTGCGTATTTGCCGTGTGCGTATTTGCCTTGTGCGTATTTACCGTGTGCGTATTTACCGTGTGCGTATTTACCGTGTGCGTATTTACCGTGTGCGTATTTACCGTGTGCGTATTTACCGTGTGCGTATTTACCGTGTGCGTATTTACCGTGTGCGTATTTACCGTGTGCGTATTTACCGTGTGCGTATTTACCGTGTGCGTATTTACCGTGTGCGTGTTTACCGTGTGCGTGTTTACCGTGTGCGTATTTACCGTGTGCGTAATTACCGTGTGCGTATTTACCGTGTGCGTATTTACCGTGTGCGTATTTACCGTGTGCGTATTTACCGCGTGCGTATTTACCGCGTGCGTGTTTACCGTGTGCGTATTTACTCTGTGCGTATTTACTGTGTGCGTATTTACTGTGTGCGTATTTACTGTGTGCGTATTTTCCGTGTGCGTATTTACCGTGTGCGTATTTTCCGTGTGCGTATTTACCGTGTGCGTATTTACCGTGTGCGTATTTACCTTGTGCGTATTTACCGTGTGCGTATTTACCGTGTGCGTGTTTACCGTGTGCGTGTTTACCGTGTGCGTATTTACCATGTGCGTATTTACCGTGTGCGTATTTACCGTGTGCGTATTTACCGTGTGCGTATTTACCGTGTGCGTACTTACCGTGTGCGTACTTACCGTGTGCGTATTTACCGTGTGCGTATTTACCGTGTGCGTATTTACCGTGTGCGTATTTACCGTGTGCGTATTTACTCTGTGCGTATTTACTGTGTGCGTATTTACTGTGTGCGTATTTACCGTGTGCGTATTTTCTGTGTGCGTATTTACTGTGTGCGTATTTTCCGTGTGCGTATTTATCGTGTGCGCATTTACCGTGTGCGTATTTACCGTGTGCGTATTTACCGTGTGCGTATTTACCGTGTGCGTATTTACCGTGTGCCTATTTACGGTGTGCGTATTTACCGTGTGCGTATTTACCGTGTGCGTATTTACCGTGTGCGTATTTACCGTGTGCGTATTTACCATTTGCGTAAGTACCGTGTGCGTAACTACCGTGTGCGTATTTACCGTGTGCGTATTTACCGTGTGCGTATTTACCGTGTGCGTATTTACCGTGTGCGTATTTACCGTGTGCGTATTTACGGTGTGCGTATTTACCGTGTGCGTATTTACCGTGTGCGTATTTACCGTGTGCGTATTTGCTGTGTGCGTATTTACTGTGTGCGTATTTGCTGTGTGCGTATTTACTGTGTGCGTATTCACTGTGTGCGTATTCACTGTGTGCGTATTCACTGTGTGCGTATTCACTGTGTGCGTATTCACTGTGTGCGTATTCACTGTGTGCGTATTCACTGTGTGCGTATTTACTGTGTGCGTATTTACTGTGTGCGTATTTACTGTGTGCGTATTTACTGTGTGCGTTTTTACTGTGTGCGTATTTACTGTGTGCGTTTTTACTGTGTGCTTATTTACTGTGTGCGTATTTACTGTGTGCGTATTTACTGTGTGCGTATTTACTGTGTGCGTATTCACTGAGTTCGTATTTACTGTGTGCGTTTTTACTGTGCGCGTATTTACTGTGTGCTTATTTACTGTGTGCTTATTTACTGTGTGCGTATTTACTGTGTGCGTATTTACTGTGTGCGTATTTACCTTGTGCGTATTTACCTTGTGCGTATTTACTGTGTGCGTATTTACTGTGTGCGTGTTTACTGTGTGCGTATTTACCGGGTGCCTATTTACCGTGTGCGTATTTACTGTGTGCGTATTTACTGTGTGCGTATTTACTGTGTGCGTGTTTACTGTGTGCGTATTTACTGTGTGCGTATTTACTGTGTGCGTATTCACTGTGTGCGTATTCACTGTGTGCGTATTTACTGTGTGCGTATTTACTGTGTGCGTATTTACTGTGTGCGTGTTTACTGTGTGCGTATTTACTGTGTGCGTATTTACTGTGTGCGTATTTACTGTGTGCGTATTTACCGTGTTTGTATTTACTGTGTGCGTATTTACTGTGTGCGTGTTTACTGTGTGCGTGTTTACTGTGTGCGTATTTACTGTGTGCGTATTTACTGTGTGCGTATTTACCGTGTGCGTATTTACCGTGTGCGTATTTACCGTGTGCGTATTTACCGTGTGCGTATTTACCGTGTGCGTATTTACCGTGTGCATATTTACCGTGTGCGTATTTACCGTGTGCGTATTTACTGTGTGCGTATTTACCGTGTGCGTATTTACCGTGTGCGTATTTACAGTGTGCGTATTTACCGTTTGCGTACTTACTGTGTGACTATTTACCGTGTGCGTATTTACCGTGTGCGTATTTACCGTCTGCGTGTTTACCGTGTGCGTATTTACCGTGTGCGTATTTACTGTGTGCGTATTTACTGTGTGCGTATTTACTGTGTGCGTATTTACTGTGTGCGTATTTACTGTGTGCGTATTTACTGTGTGCGTATTTACTGTGTGCGTATTTACTGTGTGCGTATTTACTGTGTGCGTATTTACCGTGTGCGTATTTACCGTGTGCGTGTTTTCCGTGTGCGTATTTACCGTGTGCGTATTTACCGTGTGCGTATTTACCGTGTGCGTATTTACCGTGTGCGTGTTTACCGTGTGCGTATTTACCGTGTGCGTATTTACCGTGTGCGTATTTACCGTGTGCGTATTTACCGTGTGCGTATTTACCGTGTGCGTATTTACCGTGTGCGTATTTACCGTGTGCGTATATACCGTGTGCGTATTTACCGTGTGCGTATTTACCGTGTGCGTATTTACCGTGTGCGTATTTACCGTGTGCGTATTTACCGTGTGCGTATTTACCGTGTGCGTATTTACCGTGTGCGTAATTACCGTGTGCGTAATTACCATGTGCTTATTTACAGTGTGCGTATTTACCGTGTGCGTATTTACCGTGTGCGTATTTACCGTGTGCGTATTTACCGTGTGCGTATTTACCGTGTGCGTATTTACCGTGTGCTTATTTACCGTGTGCGTATTTACTCTGTGCGTATTTACTGTGTGCGTATTTACTGCGTGCGTATTTACTGTGTGCGTATTTTCCGTGTGCGTATTTACCGTGTGCGTATTTTCCGTGTGCGTATTTACCGTGTGCCTATTTACCATGTGCGTATTTACCGTGTGCGTATTTGCCGTGTGCGTATTTGCCGTGTGCGTATTTGCCTTGTGCGTATTTACCGTGTGCGTATTTACCGTGTGCGTATTTACCGTGTGCGTATTTACCGTGTGCGTATTTACCGTGTGCGTATTTACCGTGTGCGTATTTACCGTGTGCGTATTTACCGTGTGCGTATTTACCGTGTGCGTATTTACCGTGTGCGTATTTACCGTGTGCGTATTTACCGTGTGCGTATTTACTGTGTGCGTATATACTGTGTGCGTATTAACTGTGTGCGTATTTACTGTGTGCGTATTTACTGTGTGCGTATTTACTGTTTGCGTATTTACTGTTTGCGTATTTACTGTGTGCGTATTTACTGTGTGCGTATTTACCGTGTGCGTATTTACCGTGTGCGTACTTACCGTGTGCGTATTTACCGTGTGCGTATTTACTGTGTGCGTATTTACTGTGTGCGTATTTACTGTGTGCGTATTTACCTTGTGCGTATTTACCTTGTGCGTATTTACTGTGTGCGTATTTACTGTGTGCGTGTTTACTGTGTGCGTATTTACTGTGTGCGTATTTACCGGGTGCGTATTTACCGTGTGCGTATTTACTGTGTGCGTATTTACTGTGTGCGTGTTTACTGTGTGCGTATTTACTGTGTGCGTATTTACTGTGTGCGTATTTACTGTGTGCGTATTCACTGTGTGCGTATTTACCTTGTGCGTATTTACTGTGTGCGTATTTACTGTGTGCGTGTTTACTGTGTGCGTGTTTACTGTGTGCGTATTTACTGTGTGCGTATTTACTGTGTGCGTATTTACTGTGTGCGTATTTACCGTGTTTGTATTTACTGTGTGCGTATTTACTGTGTGCTTGTTTACTGTGTGCGTATTTACTGTGTGCGTATTTACTGTGTGCGTATTTACTGTGTGCGTATTTACCGTGTGCGTATTTACCGTGTGCGTATTTACCGTGTGCGTATTTACCGTGTGCGTATTTACCGTGTGCGTATTTACCGTGTGCATATTTACCGTGTGCGTATTTACCGTGTGCGTATTTACTGTGTGCGTATTTACCGTGTGCGTATTTACCGTGTGCGTATTTACAGTGTGCGTATTTACCGTTTGCGTACTTACTGTGTGACTATTTACCGTGTGCGTATTTACTGTGTGCGTATTTACCGTCTGCGTGTTTACCGTGTGCGTATTTACCGTGTGCGTATTTACTGTGTGCGTATTTACTGTGTGCGTATTTACTGTGTGCGTATTTACTGTGTGCGTATTTACTGTGTGCGTATTTACTGTGTGCGTATTTACTGTGTGCGTATTTACTGTGTGCGTATTTACTGTGTGCGTATTTACTGTGTGCGTATTTACCGTGTGCGTATTTTCCGTGTGCGTATTTACCGTGTGCGTATTTACCGTGTGCGTATTTACCGTGTGCGTATTTACCGTGTGCGTATTTACCGTGTGCGTGTTTACCGTGTGCGTATTTACCGTGTGCGTATTTACCGTGTGCGTATTTACCGTGTGCGTATTTACCGTGTGCGTATTTACCGTGTGCGTATTTACCGTGTGCGTATTTACCGTGTGCGTATATACCGTGTGCGTATTTACCGTGTGCGTATTTACCGTGTGCGTATTTACCGTGTGCGTATTTACCGTGTGCGTATTTACCGTGTGCGTATTTACCGTGTGCGTATTTACCGGTTGCGTATTTACCGTGTGCGTAATTACCGTGTGCGTAATTACCATGTGCTTATTTACAGTGTGCGTATTTACCGTGTGCGTATTTACCGTGTGCGTATTTACCGTGTGCGTATTTACCGTGTGCGTATTTACCGTGTGCGTATTTACCGTGTGCTTATTTACCGTGTGCGTATTTACTCTGTGCGTATTTACTGTGTGCGTATTTACTGTGTGCGTATTTACTGTGTGCGTATTTTCCGTGTGCGTATTTACCGTGTGCGTATTTTCCGTGTGCGTATTTACCGTGTGCGTATTTACCGTGTTCGTATTTACCGTGTGCGTATTTGCCGTGTGCGTATTTGCCGTGTGCGTATTTGCCTTGTGCGTATTTACCGTGTGCGTATTTACCGTGTGCGTATTTACCGTGTGCGTATTTACCGTGTGCGTATTTACCGTGTGCGTATTTACCGTGTGCGTATTTACCGTGTGCGTATTTACCGTGTGCGTATTTACCGTGTGCGTATTTACCGTGTGCGTATTTACCGTGTGCGTATTTACCGTGTGCGTATTTACTGTGTGCGTATATACTGTGTGCGTATTAACTGTGTGCGTATTTACTGTGTGCGTATTTACTGTGTGCGTATTTACTGTTTGCGTATTTACTGTTTGCGTATTTACTGTGTGCGTATTTACTGTGTGCGTATTTACCGTGTGCGTATTTACCGTGTGCGTACTTACCGTGTGCGTATTTACTGTGTGCGTGTTTACTGTGTGCGTATTTACCGGGTGCGTATTTACCGTGTGCGTATTTACCGTGTGCGTATTTACTGTGTGCGTGTTTACTGTGTGCGTATTTACTGTGTGCATATTTACTGTGTGCGTATTTACTGTGTGCGTATTTACTGTGTGGGTATTTACCTTGTGCGTATTTACTGTGTGCGTATTTACTGTGTGCGTGTTTACTGTGTGCGTATTTACTGTGTGCGTATTTACCGGGTGCGTATTTACCGTGTGCGTATTTACCGTGTGCGTATTTACTGTGTGCGTGTTTACTGTGTGCGTATTTACTGTGTGCGTATTTACTGTGTGCGTATTTACTGTGTGCGTATTTACTGTGTGCGTATTTACCTTGTGCGTATTTACCGTGTGCGTATTTACTGTGTGCGTGTTTACTGTGTGCGTGTTGACTGTGTGCGTGTTTACTGTGTGCGTATTTACTGTGTGCGTATTTACTGTGTGCGTATTTACCGTGTGCGTATTTACTGTGTGCGTATTTACTGCGTGCGTGTTTACTGTGTGCGTATTTACTGTGTGCGTATTTACCGTGTGCGTATTTACTGTGTGCGTATTTACCGTGTGCGTATTTACCGTGTGCGTATTTACCGTGTGCGTATTTACCGTGTGCGTATTTACCGTGTGCGTATTTACCGTGTGCGTATATACCGTGTGCGTATTTACTGTGTGCGTGTTTACTGTGTGCGTATTTACTGTGTGCGTATTTACTGTGTGCGTGTTTACTGTGTGCGTATTTACTGTGTGCGTATTTACTGTGTGCGTATTTACTGTGTGCGTATTCACTGTGTGCGTATTTACCTTGTGCGTATTTACTGTGTGCGTATTTACTGTGTGCGTGTTTACTGTGTGCGTGTTTACTGTGTGCGTATTTACTGTGTGCGTATTTACTGTGTGCGTATTTACTGTGTGCGTATTTACCGTGTTTGTATTTACTGTGTGCGTATTTACTGTGTGCGTGTTTACTGTGTGCGTATTTACTGTGTGCGTATTTACTGTGTGCGTATTTACTGTGTGCGTATTTACCGTGTGCGTATTTACCGTGTGCGTATTTACCGTGTGCGTATTTACCGTGTGCGTATTTACCGTGTGCGTATTTACCGTGTGCATATTTACCGTGTGCGTATTTACCGTGTGCGTATTTACTGTGTGCGTATTTACCGTGTGCGTATTTACCGTGTGCGTATTTACAGTGTGCGTATTTACCGTTTGCGTACTTACTGTGTGAGTATTTAGCGTGTGCGTATTTACCGTGTGCGTATTTACCGTCTGCGTGTTTACCGTGTGCGTATTTACCGTGTGCGTTTTTACCGTGTGCGTATTTACTGTGTGCGTATTTACTGTGTGCGTATTTACTGTGTGCGTATTTACTGTGTGCGTATTTACTGTGTGCGTATTTACTGTGTGCGTATTTACTGTGTGCGTATTTACTCTGTGCATATTTACCGTGTGCGTATTTACCGTGTGCGTATTTACAGTGTGCGTATTTACCGTTTGCGTACTTACTGTGTGAGTATTTACCGTGTGCGTATTTACCGTGTGCGTATTTACCGTCTGCGTGTTTACCGTGTGCGTATTTACCGTGTGCGTATTTACCGTGTGCGTATTTACTGTGTGCGTATTTACTGTGTGCGTATTTACTGTGTGCGTATTTACTGTGTGCGTATTTACTGTGTGCGTATTTACTGTGTGCGTATTTACCGTGTGCGTATTTACTGTGTGCGTATTTACCGTGTGCGTATTTACCGTGTGCGTATTTACCGTGTGCGTATTTACCGTGTGCGTATTTACCGTGTGCGTATTTACCGTGTGCGTATTTACTGTGTGCGTATTTACTGTGTGCGTGTTTACTGTGTGCGTATTTACTGTGTGCGTATTTACTGTGTGCGTGTTTACTGTGTGCGTATTTACTGTGTGCGTATTTACTGTGTGCGTATTTACTGTGTGCGTATTCACTGTGTGCGTATTTACCTTGTGCGTATTTACTGTGTGCGTATTTACTGTGTGCGTGTTTACTGTGTGCGTGTTTACTGTGTGCGTATTTACTGTGTGCGTATTTACTGTGTGCGTATTTACTGTGTGCGTATTTACCGTGTTTGTATTTACTGTGTGCGTATTTACTGTGTGCGTGTTTACTGTGTGCGTATTTACTGTGTGCGTATTTACTGTGTGCGTATTTACTGTGTGCGTATTTACCGTGTGCGTATTTACCGTGTGCGTATTTACCGTGTGCGTATTTACCGTGTGCGTATTTACCGTGTGCGTATTTACCGTGTGCATATTTACCGTGTGCGTATTTACCGTGTGCGTATTTACTGTGTGCGTATTTACCGTGTGCGTATTTACCGTGTGCGTATTTACAGTGTGCGTATTTACCGTTTGCGTACTTACTGTGTGAGTATTTACCGTGTGCGTATTTACCGTGTGCGTATTTACCGTCTGCGTGTTTACCGTGTGCGCATTTACCGTGTGCGTATTCACCGTGTGCGTATTTACTGTGTGCGTATTTACTGTGTGCGTATTTACTGTGTGCGTATTTACTGTGTGCGTATTTACTGTGTGCGTATTTACTGTGTGCGTATTTACTGTGTGCGTATTTACTGTGTGCGTATTTACTGTGTGCGTATTTACCGTGTGCGTATTTTCCGTGTGTGTATTTACCGTGTGCGTATTTACCGTGTGCGTATTTACCGTGTGCGTATTTACCGTGTGCGTGTTTACCGTGTGCGTATTTACCGTGTGCGTATTTACCGTGTGCGTATTTACTGTGTGCGTATTTACCGTGTGCGTATTTACCGTGTGCGTATTTACCGTGTGCGTATTTACCGTGTGCGTATTTACCGTGTGCGTATTTACCGTGTGCGTATTTGCCGTGTGCGTATTTGCCGTGTGCGTATTTGCCTTGTGCGTATTTACCGCGTGCGTATTTACCGTGTGCGTATTTACCGTGTGCGTATTTACCGTGTGCGTATTTACCGTGTGCGTATTTACCGTGTGCGTATTTACCGTGTGCGTATTTACCGTGTGCGTATTTACCGTGTGCGTATTTACCGTGTGCGTATTTACCGTGTGTGTATTTACCGTGTGCGTATTTACCGTGTGCGTATTTACTGTGTGCGTATATACTGTGTGCGTATTAACTGTGTGCGTATTTACTGTGTGCGTATTTACTGTGTGCGTATTTACTGTGTGCGTATTTACTGTGTGCGTATTTACTGTGTGCGTATTTACTGTGTGCGTATTTACCGTGTGCGTATTTACCGTGTGCGTACTTACCGTGTGCGTATTTACTGTGTGCGTGTTTACTGTGTGCGTATTTACCGGGTGCGTATTTACCGTGTGCGTATTTACTGTGTGCGTATTTACTGTGTGCGTGTTTACTGTGTGCGTATTTACTGTGTGCGTATTTACTGTGTGCGTATTTACTGTGTGCGTATTTACTGTGTGCGTATTTACCTTGTGCGTATTTACTGTGTGCGTATTTACTGTGTGCGTGTTTACTGTGTGCGTATTTACTGTGTGCGTATTTACCGGGTGCGTATTTACCGTGTGCGTATTTACCGTGTGCGTATTTACTGTGTGCGTGTTTACTGTGTGCGTATTTACTGTGTGCGTATTTATTGTGTGCGTATTTACTGTGTGCGTATTTACTGTGTGCGTATTTACTGTGTGCGTATTTACCGTGTGCGTATTTACTGTGTGCGTATTTACTGTGTGCGTGTTTACTGTGTGCGTATTTACTGTGTGCGTGTTTACCGTGTGCGTATTTACTGTGTGCGTATTTACCGTGTGCGTATTTACCGTGTGCGTATTTACCGTGTGCGTATTTACCGTGTGCGTATTGACCGTGTGCGTATTTACCGTGTGCGTATTTACCGTGTGCGTATTTACCGTGTGCGTATTTACCGTGTGCGTATTTACCGTGTGCGTATTTATCGTGTGCGTATATACCGTGTGCGTATTTACAGTGTGCGTATTTACCGTTTGCGTACTTACCGTGTGAGTATTTACCGTGTACGTATTTACCGTGTGCGTATTTACCGTCTGCGTATTTACCGTGTGCGTGTTTACTGTGTGCGTATTTACTGTGTGCGTATTTACTGTGTGCGTATTTACTGTGTGCGTATTTACCGTGTGCGTATTTACCGTGTGCGTCTTTACCGTGTGCGTATTTACCGTGTGCGTATTTACCGTGTGCGTATTTACCGTGTGCGTATTTACCGTGTGCGTATTTACCGTGTGCGTATTTACCGTGTGCGTATTTACCGTGTGCGTATTTACCGTGTGCGTATTTACCGTGTGCGTATTTACCGTGTGCGTATTTACCGTGTGCGTATTTACCGTGTGCGTATTTACCGTGTGCGTATTTACCGTGTGCGTATTTACCGTGTGCGTATTTACCGTGTGCGTATTTACCGTGTGCGTATTTACCGTGTGCGTATTTACCGTGTGCGTATTTACCGTGTGCGTATTTACCGTGTGCGTATTTACCGTGTGCGTATTTACTGTGTGCGTATTTACTGTGTGCGTATTTACAGTGTGCGTATTTACCGTGTGCGTATTTACCGTGTGCGTATTTACCGTGTGCGTATTTACCGTGTGCGTATTTACCGTGTGCGTATTTACCGTGTGCGTATTTACCGTGTGCGTATTTACCGTGTGCGTATTTACCGTGTGCGTATTTACCGTGTGCGTATTTACCGTGTGCGTGTTTACCGTGTGCGTATTTACCGTGTGCGTATTTACCGTGTGCTTATTTACAGTGTGCGTAATTACCGTGTGCGTATTTACCGTGTGCGTATTTACCGTGTGCGTATTTACCGTATGCTTATTTACCGTTTGCGTATTTACCGTATGCTTATTTACCGTGTGCGTATTTACTGTGTGCGTATTTACCGTGTGCGTATTTACCGTGTGCGTGTTTACCGTGTGCGTATTTACCGTGTGCGTAATTACCGTGTGCGTATTTACCGTGTGCGTATTTACCGTGTGCGTATTTACCGTGTGCGTATTTACCGTGTGCGTATTTACCGCATGCGTATTTACCGCGCGCGTGTTTACCGTGTGCGTATTTACTCTGTGCGTATTTACTGTGTGCGTATTTACTGTGTGCGTATTTACTGTGTGCGTATTTACTGTGTGCGTATTTTCCGTGTGCGTATTTACCGTGTGCGTATTTTCCGTGTGCGTATTTACCGTGTGCGTATTTACCGTGTGCGTATTTACCGTGTGCGTATTTACCGTGTGCGTATTTACCGTGTGCGTGTTTACCGTGTGCGTGTTTACCGTGTGCGTATTTACCGTGTGCGTATTTACCGTGTGCGAATTTACCGTGTGCGTATTTACCGTGTGCGTATTTACCGTGTGCGTATTTACCGTGTGCGTACTTACCGTGTGCGTATTTACCGTGTGCGTATTTACCGTGTGCGTATTTACCGTGTGCGTATTTACCGTGTGCGTATTTACTCTGTGCGTATTTACTGTGTGCGTATTTACTGTGTGCGTATTTACCGTGTGCGTATTTTCTGTGTGCGTATTTACTGTGTGCGTATTTTCCGTGTGCGTATTTATCGTGCGCGCATTTACCGTGTGCGTATTTACCGCGTGCGTATTTACCGTGTGCGTATTTACCGTGTGCGTATTTACCGTGTGCCTATTTACGGTGTGCGTATTTACCGTGTGCGTATTTACCGTGTGCGAAGTTTCCGTGTGCGTATTTACCGTGTGCGTATTTACCATTTGCGTAAGTACCGTGTGCGTAACTACCGTGTGCGTATTTACCGTGTGCGTATTTACCGTGTGCGTATTTACCGTGTGCGTATTTACCGTGTGCGTATTTACCGTGTGCGTATTTACGGTGTGCGTATTTACCGTGTGCGTATTTACCGTGTGCGTATTTACCGTGTGCGTATTTGCTGTGTGCGTATTTACTGTGTGCATATTTGCTGTGTGCGTATTCACTGTGTGCGTATTCACTGTGTGCGTATTCACTGTGTGCGTATTCACTGTGTGCGTATTCACTGTGTGCGTATTTACTGTGTGCGTATTTACTGTGTGCGTATTTACTGTGTGCGTATTTACTGTGTGCGTTTTTACTGTGTGCGTATTTACTGTGTGCGTTTTTACTGTGTGCTTATTTACTGTGTGCGTATTTACTGTGTGCGTATTTACTGTGTGCGTATTTACTGTGTGCGTATTCACTGAGTTCGTATTTACTGTGTGCGTTTTTACTGTGTGCGTATTTACTGTGTGCGTTTTTACTGTGTGCTTATTTACTGTGTGCGTATTTACTGTGTGCGTATTTACTGTGTGCGTATTTACTGTGTGCGTATTTACCTTGTGCGTATTTACTGTGTGCGTATTTACTGTGTGCGTGTTTACTGTGTGCGTATTTACTGTGTGCGTATTTACCGGGTGCGTATTTACCGTGTGCGTATTTACTGTGTGCGTATTTACTGTGTGCGTGTTTACTGTGTGCGTATTTACTGTGTGACTATTTACCGTGTGCGTATTTACCGTGTGCGTATTTACCGTCTGCGTGTTTACCGTGTGCGTATTTACCGTGTGCGTATTTACTGTGTGCGTATTTACTGTGTGCGTATTTACTGTGTGCGTATTTACTGTGTGCGTATTTACTGTGTGCGTATTTACTGTGTGCGTATTTACCGTGTGCGTATTTTCCGTGTGCGTATTTACCGTGTGCGTATTTACCGTGTGCGTATTTACCGTGTGCGTATTTACCGTGTGCGTGTTTACCGTGTGCGTATTTACCGTGCGCGTATTTACCGTGTGCGTATTTACGGTGTGCGTATTTACCGTGTGCGTATTTACCGTGTGCGTATTTACCGTGTGCGTATTTGCTGTGTGCGTATTTACTGTGTGCGTATTTGCTGTGTGCGTATTTACTGTGTGCGTATTCACTGTGTGCGTATTCACTGTGTGCGTATTCACTGTGTGCGTATTCACTGTGTGCGTATTCACTGTGTGCGTATTCACTGTGTGCGTATTCACTGTGTGCGTATTTACTGTGTGCGTATTTACTGTGTGCGTATTTACTGTGTGCGTATTTACTGTGTGCGTTTTTACTGTGTGCGTATTTACTGTGTGCGTTTTTACTGTGTGCTTATTTACTGTGTGCGTATTTACTGTGTGCGTATTTACTGTGTGCGTATTTACTGTGTGCGTATTCACTGAGTTCGTATTTACTGTGTGCGTTTTTACTGTGTGCGTATTTACTGTGTGCGTTTTTACTGTGTGCTTATTTACTGTGTGCGTATTTACTGTGTGCGTATTTACTGTGTGCGTATTTACTGTGTGCGTATTTACCTTGTGCGTATTTACTGTGTGCGTATTTACTGTGTGCGTGTTTACTGTGTGCGTATTTACTGTGTGCGTATTTACCGGGTGCGTATTTACCGTGTGCGTATTTACTGTGTGCGTATTTACTGTGTGCGTGTTTACTGTGTGCGTATTTACTGTGTGCGTATTTACTGTGTGCGTATTTACTGTGTGCGTATTCACTGTGTGCGTATTTACCTTGTGCGTATTTACTGTGTGCGTATTTACTGTGTGCGTGTTTACTGTGTGCTTGTTTACTGTGTGCGTATTTACTGTGTGCGTATTTACTGTGTGCGTATTTACTGTGTGCGTATTTACCGTGTTTGTATTTACTGTGTGCGTATTTACTGTGTGCGTGTTTACTGTGTGCGTATTTACTGTGTGCGTATTTACTGTGTGCGTATTTACTGTGTGCGTATTTACCGTGTGCGTATTTACCGTGTGCGTATTTACCGTGTGCGTATTTACCGTGTGCGTATTTACCGTGTGCGTATTTACCGTGTGCATATTTACCGTGTGCGTATTTACCGTGTGCGTATTTACTGTGTGCGTATTTACCGTGTGCGTATTTACCGTGTGCGTATTTACAGTGTGCGTATTTACCGTTTGCGTACTTACTGTGTGACTATTTACCGTGTGCGTATTTACCGTGTGCGTATTTACCGTCTGCGTGTTTACCGTGTGCGTATTTACCGTGTGCGTATTTACTGTGTGCGTATTTACTGTGTGCGTATTTACTGTGTGCGTATTTACTGTGTGCGTATTTACTGTGTGCGTATTTACTGTGTGCGTATTTACTGTGTGCGTATTTACTGTGTGCGTATTTACTGTGTGCGTATTTACTGTGTGCGTATTTACCGTGTGCGTATTTTCCGTGTGCGTATTTACCGTGTGCGTATTTACCGTGTGCGTATTTACCGTGTGCGTATTTACCGTGTGCGTGTTTACCGTGTGCGTATTTACCGTGTGCGTATTTACCGTGTGCGTATTTACCGTGTGCGTATTTACCGTGTGCGTATTTACCGTGTGCGTATTTACCGTGTGCGTATTTACCGTGTGCGTATATACCGTGTGCGTATTTACCGTGTGCGTATTTACCGTGTGCGTATTTACCGTGTGCGTATTTACCGTGTGCGTATTTACCGTGTGCGTATTTACCGTGTGCGTATTTACCGTGTGCGTAATTACCGTGTGCGTAATTACCATGTGCTTATTTACAGTGTGCGTATTTACCGTGTGCGTATTTACCGTGTGCGTATTTACCGTGTGCGTATTTACCGTGTGCGTATTTACCGTGTGCGTATTTACCGTGTGCTTATTTACTGTGTGCGTATTTACTCTGTGCGTATTTACTGTGTGCGTATTTACTGTGTGCGTATTTACTGTGTGCGTATTTTCCGTGTGCGTATTTACCGTGTGCGTATTTTCCGTGTGCGTATTTACCGTGTGCGTATTTACCGTGTGCGTATTTACCGTGTGCGTATTTGCCGTGTGCGTATTTGCCGTGTGCGTATTTGCCTTGTGCGTATTTACCGTGTGCGTATTTACCGTGTGCGTATTTACCGTGTGCGTATTTACCGTGTGCGTATTTACCGTGTGCGTATTTACCGTGTGCGTATTTACCGTGTGCGTATTTACCGTGTGCGTATTTACCGTGTGCGTATTTACCGTGTGCGTATTTACCGTGTGCGTATTTACCGTGTGCGTATTTACTGTGTGCGTATATACTGTGTGCGTATTAACTGTGTGCGTATTTACTGTGTGCGTATTTACTGTGTGCGTATTTACTGTTTGCGTATTTACTGTTTGCGTATTTACTGTGTGCGTATTTACTGTGTGCGTATTTACCGTGTGCGTATTTACCGTGTGCGTACTTACCGTGTGCGTATTTACTGTGTGCGTGTTTACTGTGTGCGTATTTACCGGGTGCGTATTTACCGTGTGCGTATTTACCGTGTGCGTATTTACTGTGTGCGTGTTTTCTGTGTGCGTATTTACTGTGTGCGTATTTACTGTGTGCGTATTTACTGTGTGCGTATTTACTGTGTGCGTATTTACCTTGTGCGTATTTACTGTGTGCGTATTTACTGTGTGCGTGTTTACTGTGTGCGTATTTACTGTGTGCGTATTTACCGGGTGCGTATTTACCGTGTGCGTATTTACCGTGTGCGTATTTACTGTGTGCGTGTTTACTGTGTGCGTATTTACTGTGTGCGTATTTACTGTGTGCGTATTTATTGTGTGCGTATTTACTGTGTGCGTATTTACCTTGTGCGTATTTACCGTGTGCGTATTTACTGTGTGCGTGTTTACTGTGTGCGTGTTGACTGTGTGCGTGTTTACTGTGTGCGTATTTACTGTGTGCGTATTTACTGTGTGCGTATTTACCGTGTGCGTATTTACTGTGTGCGTATTTACTGCGTGCGTGTTCACTGTGTGCGTATTTACTGTGTGCGTATTTACCGTGTGCGTATTTACTGTGTGCGTATTTACCGTGTGCGTATTTACCGTGTGCGTATTTACCGTGTGCGTATTTACCGTGTGCGTATTTACTGTGTGCGTATTTACTGTGTGCGTGTTTACTGTGTGCGTATTTACTGTGTGCGTATTTACTGTGTGCGTGTTTACTGTGTGCGTGTTTACTGTGTGCGTATTTACTGTGTGCGTATTTACTGTGTGCGTATTTACTGTGTGCGTATTCACTGTGTGCGTATTTACCTTGTGCGTATTTACTGTATGCGTATTTACTGTGTGCGTGTTTACTGTGTGCGTGTTTACTGTGTGCGTATTTACTGTGTGCGTATTTACTGTGTGCGTATTTACTGTGTGCGTATTTACCGTGTTTGTATTTACTGTGTGCGTATTTACTGTGTGCGTGTTTACTGTGTGCGTATTTACTGTGTGCGTATTTACTGTGTGCGTATTTACTGTGTGCGTATTTACCGTGTGCGTATTTACCGTGTGCGTATTTACCGTGTGCGTATTTACCGTGTGCGTATTTACCGTGTGCGTATTTACCGTGTGCATATTTACCGTGTGCGTATTTACCGTGTGCGTATTTACTGTGTGCGTATTTACCGTGTGCGTATTTACCGTGTGCGTATTTACAGTGTGCGTATTTACCGTTTGCGTACTTACTGTGTGAGTATTTACCGTGTGCGTATTTACCGTGTGCGTATTTACCGTCTGCGTGTTTACCGTGTGCGTATTTACCGTGTGCGTATTTACCGTGTGCGTATTTACTGTGTGCGTATTTACTGTGTGCGTATTTACTGTGTGCGTATTTACTGTGTGCGTATTTACTGTGTGCGTATTTACTGTGTGCGTATTTACTGTGTGCGTATTTACTGTGTGCGTATTTACCGTGTGCGTATTTACCGTGTGCGTATTTACAGTGTGCGTATTTACCGTTTGCGTACTTACTGTGTGAGTATTTACCGTGTGCGTATTTACCGTGTGCGTATTTACCGTCTGCGTGTTTACCGTGTGCGTATTTACCGTGTGCGTATTTACCGTGTGCGTATTTACTGTGTGCGTATTTACTGTGTGCGTATTTACTGTGTGCGTCTTTACTGTGTGCGTATTTACTGTGTGCGTATTTACTGTGTGCGTATTTACTGTGTGCGTATTTTCCGTGTGCGTATTTACCGTGTGCGTATTTACCGTGTGCGTATTTACCGTGTGCGTATTTACCGTGTGCGTGTTTACCGTGTGCGTATTTACCGTGTGCGTATTTACCGTGTGCGTATTTACCGTGTGCGTATTTACCGTGTGCGTATTTACCGTGTGCGTATTTACCGTGTGCGTATTTACCGTGTGCGTATTTACCGTGTGCGTATTTGCCGTGTGCGTATTTGCCGTGCGCGTATTTGCCGTGTGCGTATTTGCCGTGTGCGTATTTACCGCGTGCGTATTTACCGTGTGCGTATTTACCGTGTGCGTATTTACCGTGTGCGTATTTACCGTGTGCGTATTTACCGTGTGCGTATTTACCGTGTGCGTATTTACCGTGTGCGTATTTACCGTGTGCGTATTTACCGTGTGCGTATTTACCGTGTGCGTATTTACCGTGTGTGTATTTACCGTGTGCGTATTTACCGTGTGCGTATTTACTGTGTGCGTATATACTGTGTGCGTATTAACTGTGTGCGTATTTACTGTGTGCGTATTTACTGTGTGCGTATTTACTGTGTGCGTATTTACTGTGTGCGTATTTACTGTGTGCGTATTTACTGTGTGCGTATTTACCGTGTGCGTATTTACCGTGTGCGTACTTACCGTGTGCGTATTTACTGTGTGCGTGTTTACTGTGTGCGTATTTACCGGGTGCGTATTTACCGTGTGCGTATTTACCGTGTGCGTATTTACTGTGTGCGTATTTACTGTGTGCGTGTTTACTGTGTGCGTATTTACTGTGTGCGTATTTACTGTGTGCGTATTTACTGTGTGCGTATTTACGGTGTGCGTATTTACCTTGTGCGTATTTACTGTGTGCGTATTTACTGTGTGCGTGTTTACTGTGTGCGTATTTACTGTGTGCGTATTTACCGGGTGCGTATTTACCGTGTGCGTATTTACCGTGTGCGTATTTACTGTGTGCGTGTTTACTGTGTGCGTATTTACTGTGTGCGTATTTATTGTGTGCGTATTTACTGTGTGCGTATTTACTGTGTGCGTATTTACCTTGTGCGTATTTACCGTGTGCGTGTTTACTGTGTGCGTGTTTACTGTGTGCGTGTTGACTGTGTGCGTGTTTACTGTGTGCGTATTTACTGTGTGCGTATTTACTGTGCGCGTATTTACCGTGTGCGTATTTACTGTGTGCGTATTTACTGTGTGCGTGTTTACTGTGTGCGTATTTACTGTGTGCGTGTTTACCGTGTGCGTATTTACTGTGTGCGTATTTACCGTGTGCGTATTTACCGTGTGCGTATTTACCGTGTGCGTATTTACCGTGTGCGTATTTACCGTGTGCGTATTTACCGTGTGCGTATTTACCGTGTGCGTATTTACCGTGTGCGTATTTACCGTGTGCGTATTTACCGTGTGCGTATTTATCGTGTGCGTATATACCGTGTGCGTATTTACAGTGTGCGTATTTACCGTTTGCGTACTTACCGTGTGAGTATTTACCGTGTTTGTATTTACCGTGTGCGTATTTACCGTCTGCGTATTTACCGTGTGCGTGTTTACTGTGTGCGTATTTACTGTGTGCGTATTTACTGTGTGCGTATTTACTGTGTGCGTATTTACTGTGTGCGTATTTACCGTGTGCGTATTTACCGTGTGCGTCTTTACCGTGTGCGTATTTACCGTGTGCGTATTTACCGTGTGCGTATTTACCGTGTGCGTATTTACCGTGTGCGTATTTACCGTGTGCGTATTTACCGTGTGCGTATTTACCGTGTGCGTATTTACCGTGTGCGTATTTACCGTGTGCGTATTTACCGTGTGCGTATTTACCGTGTGCGTATTTACCGTGTGCGTATTTACCGTGTGCGTATTTACCGTGTGCGTATTTACCGTGTGCGTATTTACCGTGTGCGTATTTACCGTGTGCGTATTTACCGTGTGCGTATTTACCGTGTGCGTATTTACCGTGTGCGTATTTACCGTGTGCGTATTTACTGTGTGCGTATTTACTGTGTGCGTATTTACTGTGTGCGTATTTACAGTGTGCGTATTTACCCGTGTGCGTATTTACCGTGTGCGTATTTACCGTGTGCGTATTTACCGTGTGCGTATTTACCGTGTGCGTATTTACCGTGTGCGTATTTACCGTGTGCGTATTTACCGTGTGCGTATTTACCGTGTGCGTATTTACCGTGTGCGTATTTACCGTGTGCGTGTTTACCGTGTGCGTATTTACCGTGTGCGTATTTACCGTGTGCTTATTTACAGTGTGCGTAATTACCGTGTGCGTATTTACCGTGTGCGTATTTACCGTGTGCGTATTTACCGTATGCTTATTTACCGTGTGCGTATTTACCGTATGCTTATTTACCGTGTGCGTATTTACTGTGTGCGTATTTACTGTGTGCGTATTTTCCGTGTGCGTATTTACCGTGTGCGTTATTTCCGTGTGCGTATTTACCGTGTGCGTTATTTCCGTGTGCGTATTTACCGTGTGCGTATTTGCCGTGTGCGTATTTGCCGTGTGCGTATTTGCCTTGTGCGTATTTACCGTGTGCGTATTTACCGTGTGCGTATTTACCGTGTGCGTATTTACCGTGTGCGTGTATTTACCGTGTGCGTATTTACCGTGTGCGTATTTACCGTGTGCGTATTTACCGTGTGCGTATTTACCGTGTGCGTATTTACCGTGTGCGTATTTACCGTGTGCGTATTTACCGTGTGCGTATTTACCGTGTGCGTATTTACCGTGTGCGTGTTTACCGTGTGCGTATTTACCGTGTGCGTAATTACCGTGTGCGTATTTACCATGTGCGTATTTACCGTGTGCGTATTTACCGTGTGCGTATTTACCGTGTGCGTATTTACCGCATGCGTATTTACCGCGTGCGTGTTTACCGTGTGCGTATTTACTCTGTGCGTATTTACTGTGTGCGTATTTACTGTGTGCGTATTTACTGTGTGCGTATTTACTGTGTGCGTATTTTCCGTGTGCGTATTTACCGTGTGCGTATTTTCCGTGTGCGTATTTACCGTGTGCGTATTTACTGTGTGCGTATTTACCGTGTGCGTATTTACCGTCACAGCACTAGTAAGGGCATTTAAGGTAACTTGTCCTTTATACTGACCCCAATGCATTATATATGGTAAACGTGCCACCCGACTTTTAGAACGTTTGCTTTACCCTTGGTATTTGTCTTCATTTTCAACTCATGTGTTCTTGTGATGTTCACAAACTATTTTATGCAATTTTTTTGTTTCTTGTTTATTTTGTTTAATATTTGATAAAAACAGGGAAAAAATGGTGTAAAACATATGCTCGTGCCACCCAGATTATAGCCTAAACTATTGGGGTGAGCAACTCCAAAAAAACTGTGTCTGAAAGCCAGTAATTGGCAGTACAGACTATTTTTTGTTAGGAGTTTCCTTCCCTTTTTGTCTTAGTGTCAGGGGATCTACAAGTTTGATCTTTATTGGTTATAATAGCCTGTAAACAAGGTAATTTATATACTGTAAAGGCTAGCGGCAAGCGTGCAGTACATTTATCATTGCGATCAGTCAAGCGCAGCAACCCTGCTGTAGGAAAACCAGCATTACACAGTTGCCTAATCATGCAGACTGTTGATTGTGCAATACAATGTATGGTGTGAGGCAGCATTCACTCAATGGTTGATGAGAAATATTATCTTACTGGTCATTCTATATAATCTGCCTGTCTGTGATGAGAAACTGAAACCTGCATGCATATTTCCTTCATTTCACTGACTACATATACAAAAAGATAAATTTAGTTGTTGTAGGGCACCTCCACATATTTTAAACAATATTTTTAATCTCTCGAAAGTCATTCAAAGTTTTTGTTAAATCACTGAAAGAGGTAACACAAAAAAGTTTTAGTGATAATAATTCACACTTATTTAGCTATCACTATCAGGTAACACTTTGATAGTTTTCCTGCTGCGTTACCATGGCACATACATCAAACTTTTCGGTCTACTGGTCATAGCCGTGATGCTGGCTTGGGAAAAAAAAGGCAAATTGGACTGGTTGCTTCGCGCTGTCATCACCAGATCTGAGGGCATAGATAGGATGATTGTGTCGATGCAAAGTCAGTAATTTAATTTGTTTATTAGTTCAGAAGACCAATTGATGAGGTAAATACAACTTAAAATATAACATGCGTGATGCAAATGGTTATGTCAAGCAAACTAAAGCTGCAGGTAGAAGGGTAACATGAGACCAATGTCCACCCGGAATCATCTCCAAGTCTATTTTTCTCCAAGTTTACAAAATACAGCGTGTATGAAGTTTTTTGGGACAACATTCCAATTACAGGAGCTTTCATGGAGTTCAGCTGTTTTCAGGAGTAGTGAAACTCTATACCTACAATCTTGGCTGGTCCCTGATAAATAAGGAGACAGGACGCATATGCTTCTGATTTAATATAATGAATACAGCTGCGTTAATCAATGAGACAAATTTTTTATCTAACCTGAGCCTGAGTGCTGTGACTTTCTACGCATCAGTGCACAAGGTGAAGCTGTCAGCGCAATAGCCAAGCCATGGCAGTGATCAGCTAGTACAACCTGATGACCTCATTAAAATACCTCACACAGCAAAGCATGAGGGCTGCTCACCTTCAGTGTTTTTACACGAAAAACTTTACACACATGTCTTTTGTTTTGCTTGAAGCCGGCATCAGGCTGGTCATATGCAATACATTCTATATACATTCTATATTCTACGTTCTATATACATTCTATATAAATTCTATATTATATCAAAACTTTTCCGTAAATCAGTGTTCAACATTGCACTGTGACTACTACCAGTACACAGGCCAAACAAAGTAACTTGTGCACAAGTTTGTTGGCTTCTGAAAAAAATCATCCATTAATTGGAATGGAACCCATATTATTCTGAAAGGGACCTTGTACCCTACTTTTACCCCACTTTATGGTGGTCAGTGCAATACACTAGTGTATGTACAAGCAACAGTGCTAGTCTTTTATCGCTTAGCTAGCGTGACTTGTATTACAGTAATTGTAAGCTATAGCGGTTGGTGTCAATGGCACATCCACAATTAAATAGCTTCAATTCTGCGCTGTAAGTAATTATAGGCTTTCAGGGAATTCTCATGACCACCCGTTGTTAGCCCTCAGGCTTTATATTCAACACACCTTGCTATTACGCTTCTACTACTTCTACTAATACTACTGCAAGCAGCTGCTCGAGCACAAACTAACTGCCACGATCTGATTACTCTTTTTGTAACTATTTGACGCTTTGAAGCATGAGCTGCCACGTTGGTGTTCACTCAGTAAGTAATAACAATATATATATTTGTTGGTTGTTGTTATTTTATATCGTTGCACACAGAGTGAGCCATGTGCGATTGTTAATAAACTAGAGTTGTAATAAAAACAGTCAAAAAACTTTTTTTACAATAATATGTATATTACTGAAATTGTGGACACCTTGTTTGCATTCCATTACTGCGCTCACTCAATAAATGTTAGATGTGTCTTTAAATATTGTGAATCACTTCCCTTGCACCAATTTTTTAAGAAGGGACACTGTCAGCTCACTTTTGATACATAATAATTTTCACTTTGGTCTATTTTTGATAATAGTTTTTGATGAAGCTTAGAATTTTATGCCTATTTTTTGCTCAAGGCAAATGACTTCGATAGGGTGTAATATCTGCCTTAAATACTCAGCTGTTATTGGCTTAATGGTAGTTTTTGCAGCACTAACTGGTTGCAAGTCAATGCCACGAATTTTATACAGTATTGGCAATGTCATGATCATTTGGAACTGAAAACAAGAAAAACTTGAGTTGCTTTGGTTATGTAATAAGCTGGCCAACGAAAAGTTAGTGCCCAAATTTTCATTATCACATCGGAGTTATACAAGCGCCGTGAACATTGCCGATAACGTTTAAGATTTGTGGTGTTAACTTGCAACCAGTCAGGCTAAGTTGTCGGAGTCATTCGCCTTGAGAGACAAATAAGCATGAAAGTCAAAGTTTTATAAAACATCATTAACAAAAAATAGACCCAAGTGCAAATTCTTATGCATCAAAAGTGAGCTGAAAGTGTCCTTTCGTAGAAAAGTGGCGCAAACTGAGTGATTTACCATGTTTGTCAAGAAATTTTTGGTATTTGTTGAGAAAGCGCCATAATTAAATGCAAACAAAGTGTCCACAATTTCAGTAATATATATATTATTGTAAAAATACATTTTTCAACTATTTTTATTACGATTCCTGTTTTTTACCAATCGTACATCACTCACTGTGGTTGTACATATAGTATATCATTATTAAATCACATCGTCGTCATATTTTAAATTCTATCACTCAATACACATCATTACTAACTCTGATTGAGTAGTATTAATAATAATGATGACCCTACCATCATCATTAATTATACTCATAAAAAAGTCCGTTGTTGTTTTTAGATAGTCGTTCCTCTTTTTTAATATTATTTTCAACTCTGATATTATTTTCAGTATGATACTAATAACAATAGTAATTATGAAAATACATCAATGAATTATAGTAATTAGGGTAATCATCATAATTCTTGTCATTCATTTTATTGTTTCTACTTTTGTTGTATTTATAATTGGCTTTTGATGAAGTAACTAATAATGTTACTGTTATTATTACCAACCACTTCAGCAGCACATCATCTTGAGAGCTATCGGGATTGTTAGTTAAGATTCATGAACTGTTAGGGGTCGGTGGCTGACAGAGGTGGTTTATTTACTGTCAGTGTGTAGTGTAGACATTATCATAATAAGTATTAATTATTATATGAAAATCATTAATAATAATGATAGCAACTATTGTCATAATGGTTGTTTGCAATCCCCTGTGGCCACTGCTATCATAATATTGGCAACAGCAGAAAATTATGATAGTAATCATAAAGTATTACTATGTTGAACCAAATATTTTTTTCTGTGCACCTCATATCACCTGATAAATAATAAAAGTAATAATAATAAATATAATAGTAATATAAATAATAAAAATATAATAATAAAAGTAATTTGAGTTTGCTCAGTGAAGATTTTGACAAGTACTTACAAATATTTATCTGTAACTTGCCACGAGTCAAGCGCATGCTATAGTTCACTACTACCCACAAGACATTTGCATAAGGGTAATTGTCAGAAAGTAACTGTGCCTAGCTGGCATCTGCTTTCTATACGGCTAAAAGTGGATAAGTTATACATGTGCAGATGGCCTCAGATGTCTTTGCCACGTTTAAGACTTATTGCTAAGTCCCTGTTGTGGGTTACCTTAAAACTGTTTAACTGCTACTCATCAACTGGAAAATGCTACAAACAATTTGTCTAGCCAGCAAGCGCAAAGTGTCCCACTGGTCGATAAGCATCTGATTTTCTATATTGCTGTAAATGAAAAAAATAAACATATATAGACAGCATTCACTGCTGCTAGTTGCTCTTTGACACGCACAGTTGTAGTTGCCATACATATCTATGTAGTTCACATCCCATTATTCATATTAAACATTGCGTTTATTCATCATTATTTTTAGATACGAATAGTCAGCATGTTGGTAATCAAACGGATGTTTGATTACCAATTTACCGATTTACCAATTACATCTTTAATCATTTTTTTTGAGTGAGTGATCTGGAAGTAAAATTGAGCTTGCTTAACGTAGACTAGTAAGAAACAGGCTTGTAATGCAAAGTATTGCATTACAACATGACATTTTGAACACTGTTTGGACAAATTTGGAGACAATTTTTGTCAATTGTGTTTTTTGTAGAGAACCATCAATAAATAGTGGTTTGGACTAGCTGAAGTAGCATGCTATATGACACCCTTATTACTTATTCCTACAAAACTTCACAACTTGGACAGTAAGTGTTGTCAACTTTGTATAGATTGTACATTTCAGCCAACTCCTTAATTAAATTTACCTGTCATTCACCCTCAGGCTCAATAGCTACTACCAACATATGTTTCTCATATAACATTCTCTAATTTTTGTTATTTGTTTCTATTTTACAGAGAACAATGGTTTTTGCTGACACCAGTATTAACAGCTGTATCAGGAGCTTGTTACTGACTTCCCTTTCACTCCATTATAAAAGGTGGGTACCAAGCTAAACAAAACTAAAAACGTAATTTTTCTACTAAAATGTACAGAAAAAACAGTAGGTTGTCTTCCCAATGGAGTCACAACTTCCTAAAAATGTGACAACTGGAGAGAGGTTTATAAGTTGTGCTCTCTATTTGAGGGAAATTAGAACATAACTTCCATTTTTGCTAGTTGATTTGCAGCATAAATGATGGACTACAGGAGTAGATAATTTCTGGCAAAGTATTAGATATATAGAAACTCTGATTGGTTTTAAATAACAGAGATTATTGTATTTGCTGCCACATTTTTAACAGACAACTTGTACCAATTGTTTTATTGCTACAAAAATTGTTCACTTAATAAACTATGCTTTTAACTTGTGAGCTGCAATTTCATTTTATTTTAGTGTCGGACAAAATACTCTGTGCGTGAATAGTTAGTTCCGTGTATGCATCGATGTACTGGTTGTATTTTACCACAACTGTTTTGCGTTGAAGTAAAGAAACATAACCTCTTCATTTTGGTTGGATTTCCAACAACATCCTCTGTAAACATAAAACTGACATTCATCTGTACAAAGAATAACAACTATTTTTTTTGGTTGACTAAACATTGCAAAGCTTCAAAGATTTTCATTTGCAGCATTCTTTCATTTGCCAATCTGTAACCTTTATATTCCACAGCTAATGTAGGTCTTTGTACAGTTTTAGATGCTGGCAGGCGCTGTTGATTGTTACAAAATGGTCACAAATAACTACTGCTATATATGCAACATGAAAAGTAAGCATTATTTTATTAAAGTATAGATCCATATATCGTGTGATATTTTAATCTTGAGAAAAAATTTCACAAAATTTGACGAAGCATCGTCAACTTATTTCCCTTCTACAGAAAACTGCTTGGTGTATTTTATCCCAGCAGACAACTGCCAAAATGATTGTTCACTTATCCAGTCTTTTTTGTATTTTCGTGAAGTCATTACGCCCAAATTTAGTCATTTTTTATGCTTTTTACTTGTCCACACATATATGAGTATTACCCCAATGTGGGCCAGTACTTTGTATCTACCACATACCCCACAATCCATATACTGCTAATGCGAATTCTCATAGAAGAGGCGCACTTGAATCACAAAAAGAAGAGTAAAATTTAACTACTCATACCACTTCTACTCCCTTGATCTCCACTGTGCTCCATCTTCTCTCATTTCTACAAGTCCTAATATTCTTTCCACTCTTTCTACGCCTATTACCCGTACCCTGGTTAGTCGGAGTGATACTCTGCTGAATGTAATATAACATTTTTTTAATCCAAAGGTGGGGTCTCTGACTCAACCAATCGGTTAATTACAGATATGAAACCTAGTTGGAACCTGAAGTTGTAGTCCTTCAGGTAAAAGTATTGCTCCCTCATAAAAAATGATCTTTTGTCATGGCAAGTGTGCTCGCCTTCTTTAGTGTTACTGCTGAATGCTTACGGCTTCAATCACCCAAGACTGAGAAATACCTTTTCCACAAATAGGCCATTGAACCAGGTTTACAGGGTTGGGGTAGCATGCTCTCTCTATCAGTGTGTAATACTGCATATATGATCAAGGGTAGCTATGCAGGGGTGACGTAGCTGTCTCTGTTAGTATTTCTAGGAGTTAGGGTGCCGTTACTGGATAGGGGTACTATTCTCTGTTAGTAAATATATGTGATTTGGGGATGCTATACAGGGTTAGAGTAACTCTCTCAATTAGTATACGTATGTAAGATCCGGGGTAGCCATACTGTGCTGTGGAGCTATCTTTATTAGTGCGAATATTGTATCTGAGGTAGCTTATCTGACTCGGGCTAGATCTCTCACTTAGTATATATAGTATATATATATATATTTCTAGGAACTGAGGTAGCTATACTGTGTTGCTATAACCTTTCCTATTAGTACACATACCTATTTACTGGGTCGGGTTAGCTGTCATTAGTAGTGTAGAATATGTTTAGTATCCGGGTGCTATACCGGGTTGGGTTAAAACTGTCTCTAGTAGTGTAGAATATATTTAGTATCCGGGTCGCAATACCGGGTTGGGTTAACTGTCTCTAGTAGTGTAGAATATATTTAGCATCCGGGTGCTATACCGGGTTGGGTTAACTGTCTCTAGTAGTGTAGAATATATTTAGTATCCGGGTCGCAATACCGGGTTGGGTTAACTGTCTCTAGTAGTGTAGAATATATTTAGTATCCGGGTCGCAATACCGGGTTGGGTTAACTGTCTCTAGTAGTGTAGAATATATTTAGTATCCGGGTCGCTTGACCGGGTTGGGTTAACTGTCTCTAGTAGTGTAGAATATATTTAGTATCCGGGTCGCTATACCAGGTTGGGTTAAAACTGTCTCTAGTAGTGTAGAATATATTTAGTATCCGGGTCGCTATACCGGGTTGGGTTAAAACTGTCTCTAGTAGTGTAGAATATATTTAGCATCCGGGTGCTATACCGGGTTTGGTTAAAACTGTCTCTAGTAGTGTAGAATATATTTAGTATCCGGGTCGCTATACCGGGTTGGGTTAAAACTGTCTCTAGTAGTGTAGAATATATTTAGCATCCGGGTGCTATACCAGGTTGGGTTAACTGTCTCTAGTAGTGTAGAATATATTTAGTATCCGGGTCGCAATACCGGGTTGGGTTAACTGTCTCTAGTAGTGTAGAATATATTTAGTATCCGGGTCGCTTGACCGGGTTGGGTTAACTGTCTCTAGTAGTGTAGAATATATTTAGCATCCGGGTGCTATACTGGGTTGGGTTAACTGTCTCTAGTAGTGTAGTATATATTTAGTATCTGGGTCACTATACCGGGTTGGGTTAACTGTCTCTAGTAGTGTAAAATATATTTAGTATCCGGGTCGCTATACCAGGTTGGGCTAAAACTGTCTCTAGTAGTGTAGAATGTATTTAGTATCCGGGTCGCTATATCGGGTTGGGTTAAAACTCTCTCTAGTAGTGTAGAATATATTCAGCATCCGGGTGCTATACCAGGTTGGGTTAAAACTGTCTCTAGTAGTGTAGAATATATTCAGCATCCGGGTGCTATACCAGGTTGGGTTAAAACTGTCTCTAGTAGTGTAGAATATATTTAGTATCCGGGTGCTATACCGGGTTGGGATAACTGTCTCTAGTAGTGTAGAATATATTCAGCATCCGGGTGCTATACCAGGTTGGGTTAAAACTGTCTCTAGTAGTGTAGAATATATTTAGTATCCGGGTGCTATACCGGGTTGGGATAACTGTCTCTAGTAGTGTAGAATATATTTAGTATCCGGGTCGCTATACCGGGTTGGGTCAACTGTCTCTAGTAGTGTAGTATATATTTAGTATCCAGGTCGCTATACCGGGTTGGGTTAACTGTCTCTAGTAGTATAGAATATATTTAGTATCGTATATAATGCTCATTATAACTTTTTGATCTAAATATTTGACAATATGCCTAAGCATCATAGTCAAGAAGTTTACTCTACTTACTCTACTGTTTACATAAAGTTCGATTGTCAAGTGCTGGGATAGTTTTTTGATGTTTTGTAATTTTTTTAATTTGATAATTTGATAGTTTCAACGTGCTCTTTGTTGTCATTGGGATCAACAAACATTGATGTTTATTTCATTTAGTCTATTAATTTAGTAAAACAGGCAAAAATTGTTGATTCCGAGTTTCATAAATGTGCCCACCTGGCCTTTAATATGCATTGAACTACTACTGTTGGTGTTTCTTTCCCATGGATTTCACACAACAGTTTGTGTTCAGCGGTGTGCAGCTGATTTTTTATTTCAACTACCAGATTAAAACATAAAAACAAATAATCAGCTTAAAACTGGCCATATGAAACACTTGTTTTGCAAATTTTTTTGACCACCAATTTAATGAGATGTGTGTACATGAACGAAATGTTGAAACAAACATGTGCTTTGCAGCAATTTGATGTTTCGTCAACCATAACCAGTGTTATGCTGTTCTTACAGTGAACTGACTGAGTGGAACACTACAAAGCAGTGATAGGCCATACTGGCTGCTATCGACCACAAAAGCCCATCAAATGGCAATCAACAAGATCTAGAATGAAACATATATGCTGCCAGCCTTGCTTCAATGATGCTATTGTGAAGTACGCTAGCAACTACCCTTCTGGACTATTGCTGCTTTTATGACTAGACTAATAGCATATGAGTTGCTGAAGTAAATTAATGTCAGCTTATAAAACCCGTTCTATCATGTCCACAGTACATTGCCTTTACTAGGGCATGACTGGGTTTTAATTCGTTTTTTGCCGCACCTGTAACCCATTTCCAATTCTGATAAGGCAGCTATATGGGGCAATGTATATTTTCCCACAAGCTAATGTGCATGACTCAATTTTGTAGCTATTGGTCAAACATTTAACATTGACGTTTCATTGTATGTAAAAATATGGACTCCACAATACAGCCCAATATAGCTTTTATACATTCATTTTTATGTTCATTGCAAGAGACCCTACAAGTTTGCTGTTTGAGCACAAAAAGCAAAAGTAGGAAAGACTGTTATTATTATAAAAACCAAAAAGGTAGTGTTTACACTATTAGGATACAGTTAGAATACAATAGAAGCAGAAATTATTCTGCGCAGTGCATTCGCAACAACTTTTGTTCGAAACCATATATTTTAAAACAATGCTTGAAATTTTATCTTAATGAACAAAAAATATCGGTTAATGAGTAGTTCAACTGCAGTTACAAAGAAAACATGGCACATTAAATAACACATTCTTCAGTTTGTGACATTTAATCAAGGGGGCCGCTTATTCAATTGTATATATTTGCAGTGTGGTCTATGTTTATCCCACTATGCGGTGTGTCAGTCATAGCAGTTGGTAATCACAACCATTGTGCTTCTTTCTCATAGCTGACCCCTGCCATACACAAAATGTGAAGCTAATATCATCGGCCTTGTGCATTGATGCGTAGAGAATGACAACCCTGCTTACATTTGATAAAAAAAGTTTTCCATCAATTAGCACAGACAAACTGCTGCGAAAGTCAATGGGATAAAGACTGAAATATTTGCTCAAATACAAGTCTTAAAAGCTGGAGAGGTTAAAACACAAAAACAAAAAAGCTACTTGATGGCAGTTTGAACAAATCTTTGGGATGATTGGAATCTGATCAAAACAGAGGGCCTATGCCCTCCTTTTATTCTTCCCCCTCCCTCCACCACCAAATTGTTTCATGATTTATCATCACATAAACGAAAAATTTTGTTCTTGATATATTATCAAAAGCCCTTGACTTGAACTATACTGTATTTGCGTGGCTCCCTAATTGTTTTTTTTATGTTGTTTCTACAAAACCTCAAAACTCGCTGTGATACCAGTGGCAACTCTGAAAACTGAGCAACAAGTACTATAGCAATAATGAGAAACTAGCCTTGGCACAACGAGAGATTCACTCAGCTTCAACAGATTTACACAATCTTTGGATACTTTTGAAGTTGAACAAACCTCATATGCATAAGAGGCAAAATAAATGAAATGTAACATATTTTTTGATCTGCTGCTGCACATTTCATTATTGTACTGCTATACTAGCTTTACTGAACACTACAGGTTCAGCACCAACAATCCTTCAACCAGCAATGTTGATTGTAATTTTGGAACTGAGTTTGTAGAATGGGAAAAAATAATGCTTCACTGCTGTATAAATAAAACATGCTACACATGCCCAGCATAAACATGTTCAAAACTCCAATTACGCAGTCTATCACTACATATGTATGTACTATTGAAGCCAATTGTTTTAACGTAAAGGGAATTTATGAGTTAATTATAGGTAAACTGGTTTTCAATTAATTCATAAACACTGCGTAATGATTCATTGAGCTTTGATAGAAGGAGCTTGTCAAGTCTGAACATTTGTTGGAAGTGTCATTCAGATTTTATCAGAAAGCAATAGAGCAGTCAGAACACACTCACAGGCGTATAACAAATGCAAGCTCATTACCTGAGGCATATAAGGTTTTATTGATACAGCTAAAGTTTATTGAAAGGCCAGAAGTATTACATAAGAACTTTCCACGTTATGTATAAATCATGAATTCTTCACTGGAACAAGTTAAGCAACTGTGTTTACTGTCATCTTTGAGATCAAAAAAATTTCATGCAGATTAATTACCTCAATGCTATTTATAGCTTGATGAGATGTCATGTGAATGACTACCAAAAGTATAGAGGTAAGGTATGGTAACCTGGCAGACACTGGAGACATTTTTACAAGTTTGCATCGGCAGACATTTGTAATAAACTAAAAAATCTACTTGCCATTTGATGTTGGTTACTTGCATATTGATAAAGGAAACTCCTTTTGGGCAATTTTTAAGAAACTCAAGTTATAGACAACATTAACAACCATTTCCGTACAACAATATTTAAAATCAGCTTATCTTAGATGCAGTCAGTATAACGAGAGCACATTGATGATGAATTTATGTTACCCATGACATACGAGCAGATCAATCCGAATGACAAATGGGGTGACAAATCTTATCAACCGTTGACCGAATGCTGCCGCACACAAGGCATTATAGCGCACAATTGCCAACCTGATGGTGTAGCACAGTCAATTCACTTTTCCTACAGCAGGGTTTGTCACGCTTGATCGCACTCAATGATAACTGTAGTACACGCTTGGTCCTCACCTAACCAGTACAATGTCTGTATTGCACGCCTTAACTCAACGCTTCAGAATAAATATTCATGCCCTTACATATGCTGTGGTGTGCGTATTTACCGTGTGCGTGTTTACCGTGTGCGTGTTTACCGTGTGCGTATTTACCATGTGCGTATTTACCGTGTGCGAATTTACCGTGTGCGTATTTACCGTGTGCGTATTTACCGTGTGCGTATTTACCGTGTGCGTACTTACCGTGTGCGTATTTACCGTGTGCGTATTTACCGTGTGCGTATTTACCGTGTGCGTATTTACCGTGTGCGTATTTACTCTGTGCGTATTTACTGTGTGCGTATTTACTGTGTGCGTATTTACCGTGTGCGTATTTTCTGTGTGCGTATTTACTGTGTGCGTATTTTCCGTGTGCGTATTTATCGTGTGCGCATTTACCGTGTGCGTATTTACCGTGTGCGTATTTACCGTGTGCGTATTTACCGTGTGCGTATTTACCGTGTGCCTATTTACGGTGTGCGTATTTACCGTGTGCGTATTTACCGTGTGCGTATTTACCGTGTGCGTATTTACCGTGTGCGTATTTACCGTTTGCGTAATTACCGTGTGCGTAACTACCGTGTGCGTATTTACCGTGTGCGTATTTACCGTGTGCGTATTTACCGTGTGCGTATTTACCGTGTGCATATTTACCGTGTGCGTATTTACGGTGTGCGTATTTACCGTGTGCGTATTTACCGTGTGCGTATTTACCGTGTGCGTATTTGCTGTGTGTGTATTTACTGTGTGCGTATTTGCTGTGTGCGTATTTACTGTGTGCGTATTCACTGTGTGCGTATTCACTGTGTGCGTATTCACTGTGTGCGTATTCACTGTGTGCGTATTCACTGTGTGCGTATTCACTGTGTGCGTATTCACTGTGTGCGTATTTACTGTGTGCGTATTTACTGTGTGCGTATTTACTGTGTGCGTATTTACTGTGTGCGTTTTTACTGTGTGCGTATTTACTGTGTGCGTTTTTACTGTGTGCTTATTTACTGTGTGCGTATTTACTGTGTGCGTATTTACTGTGTGCGTATTCACTGTGTGCGTATTCACTGAGTTCGTATTTACTGTGTGCGTTTTTACTGTGTGCGTATTTACTGTGTGCGTTTTTACTGTGTGCTTATTTACTGTGTGCGTATTTACTGTGTGCGTATTTACTGTGTGCGTATTTTCCGTGTGCGTATTTACCGTGTGCGTATTTTCCGTGTGCGTATTTACCGTGTGCGTATTTACCGTGTGCGTATTTACCGTGTGCGTATTTGCCGTGTGCGTATTTGCCGTGTGCGTATTTGCCTTGTGCGTATTTACCGCGTGCGTATTTACCGTGTGCGTATTTACCGTGTGCGTATTTACCGTGTGCGTATTTACCGTGTGCGTGTTTACCGTGTGCGTATTTACCGTGTGCGTATTTACCGTGTGCGTATTTACCGTGTGCGTATTTACCGTGTGCGTATTTACCGTGTGCGTATTTACCGTGTGCGTATTTACCGTGTGCGTATTTACTGTGTGCGTATATACTGTGTGCGTATTAACTGTGTGCGTATTTACTGTGTGCGTATTTACTGTGTGCGTATTTACTGTGTGCGTATTTACTGTGTGCGTATTTACTGTGTGCGTATTTACTGTGTGCGTATTTACCGTGTGCGTATTTACCGTGTGCGTACTTACCGTGTGCGTATTTACTGTGTGCGTGTTTACTGTGTGCGTATTTACCGGGTGCGTATTTACCGTGTGCGTATTTACTGTGTGCGTATTTACTGTGTGCGTGTTTACTGTGTGCGTATTTACTGTGTGCGTATTTACTGTGTGCGTATTTACTGTGTGCGTATTTACTGTGTGCGTATTTACCTTGTGCGTATTTACTGTGTGCGTATTTACTGTGTGCGTGTTTACTGTGTGCGTATTTACTGTGTGCGTATTTACCGGGTGCGTATTTACCGTGTGCGTATTTACCGTGTGCGTATTTACTGTGTGCGTGTTTACTGTGTGCGTATTTACTGTGTGCGTATTTATTGTGTGCGTATTTACTGTGTGCGTATATACTGTGTGCGTATTTACCTTGTGCGTATTTACCGTGTGCGTGTTTACTGTGTGCGTGTTTACTGTGTGCGTGTTGACTGTGTGCGTGTTTACTGTGTGCGTATTTACTGTGTGCGTATTTACTGTGTGCGTATTTACCGTGTGCGTATTTACTGTGTGCGTATTTACTGTGTGCGTGTTTACTGTGTGCGTATTTACTGTGTGCGTGTTTACCGTGTGCGTATTTACTGTGTGCGTATTTACCGTGTGCGTATTTACCGTGTGCGTATTTACCGTGTGCGTATTTACCGTGTGCGTATTTACCGTGTGCGTATTTACCTTGTGCGTATTTACCGTGTGCGTATTTACCGTGTGCGTATTTACCGTGTGCGTATTTACCGTGTGCGTATTTATCGTGTGCGTATATACCGTGTGCGTATTTACAGTGTGCGTATTTACCGTTTGCGTACTTACCGTGTGAGTATTTACCGTGTGCGTATTTACCGTGTGCGTATTTACCGTCTGCGTATTTACCGTGTGCGTGTTTACTGTGTGCGTATTTACTGTGTGCGTATTTACTGTGTGCGTATTTACTGTGTGCGTATTTACCGTGTGCGTATTTACCGTGTGCGTATTTACCGTGTGCGTATTTACCGTGTGCGTATTTACCGTGTGCGTATTTACCGTGTGCGTATTTACCGTGTGCGTATTTACCGTGTGCGTATTTACCGTGTGCGTATTTACCGTGTGCGTATTTACCGTGTGCGTATTTACCGTGTGCGTATTTACCGTGTGCGTATTTACCGTGTGCGTATTTACCGTGTGCGTATTTACCGTGTGCGTATTTACCGTGTGCGTATTTACCGTGTGCGTATTTACCGTGTGCGTATTTACCGTGTGCGTATTTACCGTGTGCGTATTTACCGTGTGCGTATTTACCGTGTGCGTATTTACCGTGTGCGTATTTACTGTGTGCGTATTTACTGTGTGCGTATTTACAGTGTGCGTATTTACCGTGTGCGTATTTACCGTGTGCGTATTTACCGTGTGCGTATTTACCGTGTGCGTATTTACCGTGTGCGTATTTACCGTGTGCGTATTTACCGTGTGCGTATTTACCGTGTGCGTATTTACCGTGTGCGTATTTACCGTGTGCGTATTTATCGTGTGCGTATTTACCGTGTGCGTGCTTACCGTGTGCGTATTTACCGTGTGCGTATTTACCATGTGCTTATTTACAGTGTGCGTAATTACCGTGTGCGTATTTACCGTGTGCGTATTTACCGTGTGCGTATTTACCGTATGCTTATTTACCGTGTGCGTATTTACCGTATGCTTATTTACCGTGTGCGTATTTACTGTGTGCGTATTTACTGTGTGCGTATTTTCCGTGTGCGTTATTTCCGTGTGCGTATTTACCGTGTGCGTTATTTCCGTGTGCGTATTTATCGTGTGCGTATTTGCCGTGTGCGTATTTGCCGTGTGCGTATTTGCCTTGTGCGTATTTACCGTGTGCGTATTTACCGTGTGCGTATTTACCGTGTGCGTATTTACCGTGTGCGTATTTACCGTGTGTGTATTTACCGTGTGCGTATTTACCGTGTGCGTATTTACCGTGTGCGTATTTACCGTGTGCGTATTTACCGTGTGCGTATTTACCGTGTGCGTATTTACCGTGTGCGTATTTACCGTGTGCGTGTTTACCGTGTGCGTATTTACCGTGTGCGTAATTACCGTGTGCGTATTTACCGTGTGCGTATTTACCGTGTGCGTATTTACCGTGTGCGTATTTACCGCGTGCGTATTTACCGCGTGCGTATTTACCGCGTGCGTGTTTACCGTGTGCGTATTTACTCTGTGCGTATTTACTGTGTGCGTATTTACTGTGTGCGTATTTACTGTGTGCGTATTTACTGTGTGCGTATTTTCCGTGTGCGTATTTACCGTGTGCGTATTTTCCGTGTGCGTATTTACAGTGTGCGTATTTACCGTGTGCGTATTTACCGTGTGCGTATTTACCGTGTGCGTATTTACCGTGTGCGTGTTTACCGTGTGCGTGTTTACCGTGTGCGTATTTACCGTGTGCGTATTTACCGTGTGCGAATTTACCGTGTGCGTATTTACCGTGTGCGTATTTACCGTGTGCGTATTTACCGTGTGCGTACTTACCGTGTGCGTACTTACCGTGTGCGTATTTACCGTGTGCGTATTTACCGTGTGCGTATTTACCGTGTGCGTATTTACTCTGTGCGTATTTACTGTGTGCGTATTTACTGTGTGCGTATTTACCGTGTGCGTATTTTCTGTGTGCGTATTTACTGTGTGCGTATTTTCCGTGTGCGTATTTATCGTGTGCGCATTTACCGTGTGCGTATTTACCGTGTGCGTATTTACCGTGTGCGTATTTACCGTGTGCGTATTTACCGTGTGCCTATTTACGGTGTGCGTATTTACCGTGTGCGTATTTACCGTGTGCGTATTTACCGTGTGCGTATTTACCGTGTGCGTATTTACCGTTTGCGTAATTACCGTGTGCGTAACTACCGTGTGCGTATTTACCGTGTGCGTATTTACCGTGTGCGTATTTACCGTGTGCGTATTTACCGTGTGCGTATTTACCGTGTGCGTATTTACCGTGTGCGTATTTACCGTGTGCGTATTTACCGTGTGCGTATTTACCGTGTGCGTATTTGCTGTGTGCGTATTTACTGTGTGCGTATTTGCTGTGTGCGTATTTACTGTGTGCGTATTCACTGTGTGCGTATTCACTGTGTGCGTATTCACTGTGTGCGTATTCACTGTGTGCGTATTCACTGTGTGCGTATTCACTGTGTGCGTATTCACTGTGTGCGTATTTACTGTGTGCGTATTTACTGTGTGCGTATTTACTGTGTGCGTATTTACTGTGTGCGTTTTTACTGTGTGCGTATTTACTGTGTGCGTTTTTACTGTGTGCTTATTTACTGTGTGCGTATTTACTGTGTGCGTATTTACTGTGTGCGTATTTACTGTGTGCGTATTCACTGAGTTCGTATTTACTGTGTGCGTTTTTACTGTGTGCGTATTTACTGTGTGCGTTTTTACTGTGTGCTTATTTACTGTGTGCGTATTTACTGTGTGCGTATTTACTGTGTGCGTATTTACTGTGTGCGTATTCACTGAGTTCGTATTTACTGTGTGCGTATTTACTGTGTGCGTATTTATTGTGTGCGTCTTTACTGTGTGCGTATTTACTGTGTGCGTATTTACTGTGTGCGTATTTACTGTGTGCGTATTTACTGTGTGCGTATTTACTGTGTGCGTATTTACTGTGTGCGTATTTACTGTGTGCGTATTAACTGTGTGCGTATTTACTGTGTGCGTATTTACCGTGTGCGTATTTACCGTGTGCGTATTTACCGTGTGCGTATTTACCGTGTGCGTATTTACCGTGTGCGTATTTACCGTGTGCGTATTTACCGTGTGCGTATTTACCGTGTGCGTATTTACCGTGTTCGTATTCACCGTGTGCGTATTTACCGTGTGCATATTTACCGTGTGCGTATTTACCGTGTGCGTATTTACCGTGTGCGTATTTACCGTGTGCGTATTTACCGTGTGCGTATTTACCGTGTGCGTATTTACCGTGTGCGTATTTACCGCGTGCGTAATTACCGCGTGCGTAATTACCCGCGTGCGTATTTACCGCGTGCGTATTTACCGCGTGCGTATTTACCGCGTGCGTATTTACCGCGTGCGTATTTACCGCGTGCGTATTTACCGTGTGCGTATTTACCGTGTGCGTATTTACTCTGTGCGTATTTACCGTGTGCGTATTTACCGTGTGCGTATTTACCGTGTGCTTATTTACCGTGTGCGTATTTACCGTGTGCGTATTTACAGTGTGCGTATTTAACGTGTGCGTATTTACCGTGTGCGTATTTACCGTTTGCGTAATTACCGTGTGCGTATTTACCGTGTGCGTATTTACCGTGTGCGTACTTACCGTGTGCGTGTTTACCGTGTGCGTATTTACCGTGTGCGTATTTACCATGTGCATATTTACCGTGTGCATATTTACCGTGTGCGTATTTACCGTGTGCGTATTTACCGTGTGCGTATTTACCGTGTGCGTATTTACCGTGTGCGTATTTACCGTGTGCGTACTTACCGTGTGAGTAATTACCGTGTGCGTATTTACCGTGTGCGTATTTACCGTGTGCGTATCTACCGTGTGCGTATTTACCGTATGCGTATTTACTGTGCGCGTATTTACCGTGTGCGTATTTACCGTGTGCGTATTTACTGTGTGCGTATTTACCGTGTGCGTATTTACGGTGTGCGTATTTACCGTGTGCGTATTTACCGTGTGCGTATTTACCGTTGTGCGTATTTACCGTGTGCGTATTTACCGTGTGTGTAATTACCGTGTGCGTATTTACCGTGTGCGATTTACGGTGTGCGTATTTACCGTGTGCGTATTACCGTGTGCGTATTTACCGTGTGCGTATTTACCGTGTGCGTATTTACCGTGTGCGTATTTACTGTGTGCGTATATACTGTGTGCGTATTAACTGTGTGCGTATTTACTGTGTGCGTATTTACTGTGTGCGTATTTACTGTGTGCGTATTTACTGTGTGCGTATTTACTGTGTGCGTATTTACTGTGTGCGTATTTACCGTGTGCGTATTTACCGTGTGCGTACTTACCGTGTGCGTATTTACTGTGTGCGTGTTTACTGTGTGCGTATTTACCGGGTGCGTATTTACCGTGTGCGTATTTACTGTGTGCGTATTTACTGTGTGCGTGTTTACTGTGTGCGTATTTACTGTGTGCGTATTTACTGTGTGCGTATTTACTGTGTGCGTATTTACTGTGTGTGTATTTACCTTGTGCGTATTTACTGTGTGCGTATTTACTGTGTGCGTGTTTACTGTGTGCGTATTTACTGTGTGCGTATTTACCGGGTGCGTATTTACCGTGTGCGTATTTACCGTGTGCGTATTTACTGTGTGCGTGTTTACTGTGTGCGTATTTACTGTGTGCGTATTTATTGTGTGCGTATTTACCTGTGTGCGTATATACTGTGTGCGTATTTACCTTGTGCGTATTTACCGTGTGCGTGTTTACTGTGTGCGTGTTTACTGTGTGCGTGTTGACTGTGTGCGTGTTTACTGTGTGCGTATTTACTGTGTGCGTATTTACTGTGTGCGTATTTACCGTGTGCGTATTACTGTGTGCGTATTTACTGTGTGCGTGTTACTGTGTGCGTATTTACTGTGTGCGTGTTTACCGTGTGCGTATTTACTGTGTGCGTTATTACCGTGTGCGTATTTACCGTGTGCGTATTTACCGTGTGCGTATTTACCGTGTGCGTATTTACCGTGTGCGTATTTACCGTGTGCGTATTTACCGTGTGCGTATTTACCGTGGTGCGTATTTACCGTGTGCGTATTTACCGTGTGCGTATTTATCGTGTGCGTATATACCGTGTGCGTATTTACAGTGTGCGTATTTACCGTTTGCGTACTTACCGTGTGAGTATTTACCGTGTGCGTATTTACCGTGTGCGTATTTACCGTCTGCGTATTTACCGTGTGCGTGTTACTGTGTGCGTATTTACTGTGTGCGTATTTACTGTGTGCGTATTTACCGTGTGCGTATTTACCGTGTGCGTATTTACCGTGTGCGTATTTACCGTGTGCGTATTTACCGTGTGCGTATTACCGTGTGCGTATTTACCGTGTGCGTATTTACCGTGTGCGTATTTACCGTGTGCGTATTTACCGTGTGCGTATTTACCGTGTGCGGTATTTACCGTGTGCGTATTTACCGTGTGCGTATTTACCGTGTGCGTATTTACCGTGGTGCGTATTACCGTGTGCGTATTTACCGTGTGCGTATTTACCGTGTGCGTATTTTACCGTGTGCGTATTTACCGTGTGCGTATTTACCGTGTGCGTATTTACCGTGTGCGTATTTACCGTGTGCGTATTTTACCGTGTGCGTATTTACCGTGTGCGTATTTACCGTGTGCGTATTTACTGTGTGCGTATTTACAGTGTGCGTATTTACCGTGTGCGTATTTACCGTGTGCGTATTTACCGTGTGCGTATTTACCGTGTGCGTATTTTCCGTGTGCGTATTTACCGTGTGCGTAATTACCGTGTGCGTATTTACCGTGTGCGTATTTACCGTGTGCGTATTTACCGTGTGCGTATTTATCGTGTGCGTATTTACCGTGTGCGTGCTTACCGTGTGCGTATTTACCGTGTGCGTATTTACCGTGTGCTTATTTACAGTGTGCGTAATTACCGTGTGCGTATTTACCGTGTGCGTATGTGCGTATTTACCGTATGCTTATTTACCGTGTGCGTATTTACCGTATGCTTATTTACCGTGTGCGTATTTACTGTGTGCGTATTTACTGTGTGCGTATTTTCCGTGTGCGTTATTTCCGTGTGCGTATTTACCGTGTGCGTTATTTCCGTGTGCGTATTTATCGTGTGCGTATTTGCCGTGTGCGTATTTGCCGTGTGCGTATTTGCCTTGTGCGTATTTACCGTGTGCGTATTTACCGTGTGCGTATTTACCGTGTGCGTATTTACCGTGTGCGTATTTACCGTGTGTGTATTTACCGTGTGCGTATTTACCGTGTGCGTATTTACCGTGTGCGTATTTACCGTGTGCGTATTTACCGTGTGCGTATTTACCGTGTGCGTATTTACCGTGTGCGTATTTACCGTGTGCGTGTTTACCGTGTGCGTATTTACCGTGTGCGTAATTACCGTGTGCGTATTTACCGTGTGCGTATTTACCGTGTGCGTATTTACCGTGTGCGTATTTACCGTGTGCGTATTTACCGCGTGCGTATTTACCGCGTGCGTGTTTACCGTGTGCGTATTTACTCTGTGCGTATTTACTGTGTGCGTATTTACTGTGTGCGTATTTACTGTGTGCGTATTTACTGTGTGCGTATTTTCCGTGTGCGTATTTACCGTGTGCGTATTTTCCGTGTGCGTATTTACCGTGTGCGTATTTACCGTGTGCGTATTTACCGTGTGCGTATTTACCGTGTGCGTATTTACCGTGTGCGTGTTTACCGTGTGCGTGTTTACCGTGTGCGTATTTACCGTGTGCGTATTTACCGTGTGCGAATTTACCGTGTGCGTATTTACCGTGTGCGTATTTACCGTGTGCGTATTTACCGTGTGCGTACTTACCGTGTGCGTACTTACCGTGTGCGTATTTACCGTGTGCGTATTTACCGTGTGCGTATTTACCGTGTGCGTATTTACTCTGTGCGTATTTACTGTGTGCGTATTTACTGTGTGCGTATTTACCGTGTGCGTATTTTCTGTGTGCGTATTTACTGTGTGCGTATTTTCCGTGTGCGTATTTATCGTGTGCGCATTTACCGTGTGCGTATTTACCGTGTGCGTATTTACCGTGTGCGTATTTACCGTGTGCGTATTTACCGTGTGCCTATTTACGGTGTGCGTATTTACCGTGTGCGTATTTACCGTGTGCGTATTTACCGTGTGCGTATTTACCGTGTGCGTATTTACCGTTTGCGTAATTACCGTGTGCGTAACTACCGTGTGCGTATTTACCGTGTGCGTATTTACCGTGTGCGTATTTACCGTGTGCGTATTTATTGTGTGCGTATTTACCGTGTGCGTATTTACGGTGTGCGTATTTACCGTGTGCGTATTTACCGTGTGCGTATTTACCGTGTGCGTATTTGCTGTGTGCGTATTTACTGTGTGCGTATTTGCTGTGTGCGTATTTACTGTGTGCGTATTCACTGTGTGCGTATTCACTGTGTGCGTATTCACTGTGTGCGTATTCACTGTGTGCGTATTCACTGTGTGCAAATTCACTGTGTGCGTATTCACTGTGTGCGTATTTACTGTGTGCGTATTTACTGTGTGCGTATTTACTGTGTGCGTATTTACTGTGTGCGTTTTTACTGTGTGCGTATTTACTGTGTGCGTTTTTACTGTGTGCTTATTTACTGTGTGCGTATTTACTGTGTGCGTATTTACTGTGTGCGTATTTACTGTGTGCGTATTCACTGAGTTCGTATTTACTGTGTGCGTTTTTACTGTGTGCGTATTTACTGTGTGCGTTTTTACTGTGTGCTTATTTACTGTGTGCGTATTTACTGTGTGCGTATTTACTGTGTGCGTATTTACTGTGTGCGTATTCACTGAGTTCGTATTTACTGTGTGCGTATTTACTGTGTGCGTATTTATTGTGTGCGTCTTTACTGTGTGCGTATTTACTGTGTGCGTATTTACTGTGTGCGTATTTACTGTGTGCGTATTTACTGTGTGCGTATTTACTGTGTGCGTATTTACTGTGTGCGTATTAACTGTGTGCGTATTTACTGTGTGCGTATTTACCGTGTGCGTATTTACCGTGTGCGTATTTACCGTGTGCGTATTTACCGTGTGCGTATTTACCGTGTGCGTATTTACCGTGTGCGTATTTACCGTGTGCGTATTTACCGTGTGCGTATTTACCGTGTGCGTATTCACCGTGTGCGTATTTACCGTGTGCGTATTTACCGTGTGCGTATTTACCGTGTGCGTATTTACCGTGTGCGTATTTACCGTGTGCGTATTTACCGTGTGCGTATTTACCGTGTGCGTATTTACCGTGTGCGTATTTACCGTGTGCGTATTTACCGCGTGCGTAATACCGCGTGCATAATTACCGCGTGCGTATTTACCGCGTGCGTATTTACCGCGTGCGTATTTACCGCGTGCGTATTTAACGCGTGCGTATTTACCGCGTGCGTATTTACCGTGTGCGTATTTACCGTGTGCGTATTTACTCTGTGCGTATTTACCGTGTGCGTATTTACCGTGTGCGTATTTACCGTGTGCTTATTTACCGTGTGCGTATTTACCGTGTGCGTATTTACAGTGTGCGTATTTAACGTGTGCGTATTTACCGGTGTGCGTATTTACCGTTTGCGTAATTACCGTGTGCGTATTTACCGTGTGCGTATTTACCGTGTGCGTACTTACCGTGTGCGTATTTACCGTGTGCGTATTTACCGGTGTGCGTATTTACCGTGTGCATATTTACCGTGTGCATATTTACCGTGTGCGTATTTACCGTGTGCGTATTTACCGTGTGCGTATTTACCGTGTGCGTATTTACCGTGTGCGTATTTACCGTGTGCGTACTTACCGTGTGAGTAATTACCGTGTGCGTATTTACCGTGTGCGTATTTACCGTGTGCGTATCTACCGTGTGCGTATTTACCGTATGCGTAATTTACTGTGCGCGTATTTACCGTGTGCGTATTTACCGTGTGCGTATTTACTGTGTGCGTATTTACCGTGTGCGTATTTACGGTGTGCGTATTTACCGTGTGCGTATTTACCGTGTGCGTATTTACCGTGTGCGTATTTACCGTGTGCGTATTTACCGTGTGCGAATTTACCGTGTGCGTATTTACCGTGTGCGTATTTACCGTGTGCGTATTTACCGTGTGCGTACTTACCGTGTGCGTACTTACCGTGTGCTTATTTACCGTGTGCGTATTTACCGTGGTGCGTATTTACCGTGTGCGTATTTACTCTGTGCGTATTTACTGTGTGCGTATTTACTGTGTGCGTATTTACGGTGTGCGTATTTTCTGTGTGCGTATTTACTGTGTGCGTATTTTCCGTGTGCGTATTTATCGTGGTGCGCATTTACGTGTGCGTATTTACCGTGTGCGTATTTACTGTGTGCGTATTTTACCGTGTGCGTATTTACCGTGTGCGTATTTACCGTGTGCGTATTTACCGTGTGCGTACTTACCGTGTGAGTAATTACCCGTGTGTGCGTATTTACCGTGTGCGTATTTACCGTGTGCGTATCTACCGTGTGCGTATTTACCGTATGCGTATTTACTGTGCGCGTATTTACCGTGTGCGTATTTACCGGTGTGCGTATTTACTGTGTGCGTATTTACCGTGTGCGTATTTACGGTGTGCGTATTTACCGTGTGCGTATTTACCGTGTGCGTATTTACCGTGTGCGTATTTACCGTGTGCGTATTTACCGTGTGCGAATTTACCGTGTGCGTATTTTACCGTGTGCGTATTTACCGTGTGCGTATTTACCGTGTGCGTACTTACCGTGTGCGTACTTACCGTGTGCTTATTTATTTACCGTGTGCGTATTTACCGTGTGCGTATTTACCGTGTGCGTACTTACCGTGTGCGTACTTACCGTGTGCTTATTTACCGTGTGCGTATTTACCGTGTGCGTATTTACCGTGTGCGTATTTACTCTGTGCGTATTTACTGTGTGCGTATTTACTGTGTGCGTATTTACCGTGTGCGTATTTTCTGTGTGCGTATTTACTGTGTGCGTATTTTCCGTGTGCGTATTTATCGTGTGCGCATTTACCGTGTGCGTATTTACCGTGTGCGTATTTACTGTGTGCGTATTTACTGTGTGCGTATTTACTGTGTGCGTATTTACTGTGTGCGTATTTACTGTGTGCGTATTTACTGTGTGCGTATTTACTGTGTGCGTATTTACCGTGTGCGTATTTACCGTGTGCGTATTTACCGTGTGCGTGGTTACCGTGTGCGTATTTACCGTGTGCGTATTTACCGTGTGCATATTTACCGTGTGCGTATTTACCATGTGCGTATTTACTGTGTGCGTATTTACCGTGTGCGTATTTACCGTGTGCGTATTTACAGTGTGCGTATTTACCGTTTGCGTACTTACCGTGTGCGTATTTACCGTGTGCGTATTTGCCGTGTGCGTATTTGCCGTGTGCGTATTTGCCTTGTGCGTATTTACCGTGTGCGTATTTACCGTGTGCGTATTTACCGTGTGCGTATTTACCGTGTGCGTATTTACCGTGTGCGTATTTACCGTGTGCGTATTTACCGTGTGCGTATTTACCGTGTGCGTATTTACCGTGTGCGTATTTACCGTGTGCGTATTTACCGTGTGCGTATTTACCGTGTGCGTATTTACTGTGTGCGTATATACTGTGTGCGTATTAACTGTGTGCGTATTTACTGTGTGCGTATTTACTGTGTGCGTATTTACTGTGTGCGTATTTACTGTGTGCGTATTTACTGTGTGCGTATTTACTGTGTGCGTATTTACCGTGTGCGTATTTACCGTGTGCGTACTTACCGTGTGCGTATTTACTGTGTGCGTGTTTACTGTGTGCGTATTTACCGGGTGCGTATTTACCCGTGTGCGTATTTACTGTGTGCGTATTTACTGTGTGCGTGTTTACTGTGTGCGTATTTACTGTGTGCGTATTTACTGTGTGCGTATTTACTGTGTGCGTATTTACTGTGTGCGTATTTACCTTGTGCGTATTTACTGTGTGCGTATTTACTGTGTGCGTGTTTACTGTGTGCGTATTTACTGTGTGCGTATTTACCGGGTGCGTATTTACCGTGTGCGTATTTACCGTGTGCGTATTTACTGTGTGCGTGTTTACTGTGTGCGTATTTACTGTGTGCGTATTTACTGTGTGCATATTTACTGTGTGCGTATTTACTGTGTGCGTATTTACCTTGTGCGTATTTACCGTGTGCGTATTTACTGTGTGCGTGTTCACTGTGTGCGTGTTGACTGTGTGCGTGTTTACTGTGTGCGTATTTACTGTGTGCGTATTTACTGTGTGCGTATTTACCGTGTGCGTATTTACTGTGTGCGTATTTACTGTGTGCGTGTTTACTGTGTGCGTATTTACTGTGTGCGTATTTACCGTGTGCGTATTTACCGTGTGCGTATTTACCGTGTGCGTATTTACCGTGTGCGTATTTACTGTGTGCGTATTTACCGTGTGCGTATTTACCGTGTGCGTATTTACCGTGTGCGTATTTACCGTGTGCGTATTTACCGTGTGCGTATTTACCGTGTGCGTATTTACCGTGTGCGTATTTACCGTGTGCGTATATACCGTGTGCGTATTTACAGTGTGCGTATTTACCGTTTGCGTACTTACCGTGTGAGTATTTACCGTGTGCGTATTTACCGTGTGCGTATTTACTGTCTGCGTATTTACCGTGTGCGTGTTTACCGTGTGCGTATTTACCGTGTGCGTATTTACTGTGTGCGTATTTACTGTGTGCGTATTTACTGTGTGCGTATTTACTGTGTGCGTATTTACTGTGTGCGTATTTACCGTGTGCGTATTTACCGTGTGCGCATTTACCGTGTGCGTATTTACCGTGTGCGTATTTACCGTGTGCGTATTTACCGTGTGCGTATTTACCGTGTGCGTATTTACCGTGTGCGTATTTACCGTGTGCGTATTTACCGTGTGCGTATTTACCGTGTGCGTATTTACCGTGTGCGTATTTACCGTGTGCGTATTTACCGTGTGCGTATTTACCAAGTGCGTATTTATCGTGTGCGTATTTACCGTGTGCGTATTTACCGTGTGCGTATTTACCGTGTGCGTATTTACCGTGTGCGTATTTACCGTGTGCGTATTTACAGTGTGCATATTTACCGTGTGCGTATTTACCGTGTGCGTATTTACCGTGTGCGTATTTACCGTGTGCGTATTTACCGTGTGCGTATTTACCGTGTGCGTATTTACCGTGTGCGTATTTACCGTGTGCGTATTTACCGTGTGCGTATTTACCGTGTGCGTATTTACCGTGTGCGTGTTTACCGTGTGCGTATTTACCGTGTGCGTATTTACCGTGTGCTTATTTACAGTGTGCGTAATTACCGTGTGCGTATTTACCGTGTGCGTATTTACCGTGTGCGTATTTACCGTGTGCGTATTTACCGTGTGCGTATTTACCGTATGCTTATTTACCGTGTGCGTATTTACCGTATGCTTATTTACCGTGTGCGTATTTACTGTGTGCGTATTTACTGTGTGCGTATTTTCCGTGTGCGTATTTACCGTGTGCGTTATTTCCGTGTGCGTATTTACCGTGTGCGTTATTTCCGTGTGCGTATTTACCGTGTGCGTATTTGCCGTGTGCGTATTTGCCGTGTGCGTATTTGCCTTGTGCGTATTTACCGTGTGCGTATTTACCGTGTGCGTATTTACCGTGTGCGTATTTACCGTGTGCGTATTTACCGTGTGCGTATTTACCGTGTGCGTATTTACCGTGTGCGTATTTACCGTGTGCGTATTTACCGTGTGCGTATTTACCGTGTGCGTATTTACCGTGTGCGTATTTACCGTGTGCGTGTTTACCGTGTGCGTATTATCGGTGCGTAATTACCGTGTGCGTATTTACCGTGTGCGTATTTACCGTGTGCGTATTTACCGTGTGCGTATTTACCGTGTGCGTATTTACCGCGTGCGTATTTACCGCGTGCGTGTTTACCGTGTGCGTATTTACTCTGTGCGTATTTACTGTGTGCGTATTTACTGTGTGCGTATTTACTGTGTGCGTATTTACTGTGTGCGTATTTTCCGTGTGCGTATTTACCGTGTGCGTATTTTCCGTGTGCGTATTTACCGTGTGCGTATTTACCGTGTGCGTATTTACCGTGTGCGTATTTACCGTGTGCGTATTTACCGTGTGCGTGTTTACCGTGTGCGTGTTTACCGTGTGCGTATTTACCGTGTGCGTATTTACCGTGTGCGAATTTACCGTGTGCGTATTTACCGTGTGCGTATTTACCGTGTGCGTATTTACCGTGTGCGTACTTACCGTGTGCGTACTTACCGTGTGCGTATTTACCGTGTGCGTATTTACCGTGTGCGTATTTACCGTGTGCGTATTTACTCTGTGCGTATTTACTGTGTGCGTATTTACTGTGTGCGTATTTACCGTGTGCGTATCTTCTGTGTGCGTATTTACTGTGTGCGTATTTTCCGTGTGCGTATTTATCGTGTGCGCATTTACCGTGTGCAAATTTACCGTGTGCGTATTTACCGTGTGCGTATTTACCGTGTGCGTATTTACCGTGTGCCTATTTACGGTGTGCGTATTTACCGTGTGCGTATTTACCGTGTGCGTATTTACCGTGTGCGTATTTACCGTGTGCGTATTTACCGTTTGCGTAATTACCGTGTGCGTAACTACCGTGTGCGTATTTACCGTGTGCGTATTTACCGTGTGCGTATTTACCGTGTGCGTATTTACCGTGTGCGTATTTGCCGTGTGCGTATTTACTGTGTGCGTATTTGCTGTGTGCGTATTTACTGTGTGCGTATTCACTGTGTGCGTATTCACTGTGTGCGTATTCACTGTGTGCGTATTTACTGTGTGCGTATTCACTGTGTGCGTATTCACTGTGTGCGTATTCACTGTGTGCGTATTCACTGTGTGCGTATTTACTGTGTGCGTATTTACTGTGTGCGTATTTACTGTGTGCGTATTTACTGTGTGCGTTTTTACTGTGTGCGTATTTACTGTGTGCGTTTTTACTGTGTGCTTATTTACTGTGTGCGTATTTACTGTGTGCGTATTTACTGTGTGCGTATTTACTGTGTGCGTATTCACGGAGTTCGTATTTACTGTGTGCGTTTTTACTGTGTGCGTATTTACTGTGTGCGTTTTTACTGTGTGCTTATTTACTGTGTGCGTATTTACTGTGTGCGTATTTACTGTGTGCGTATTTACTGTGTGCGTATTCACTGAGTTCGTATTTACTGTGTGCGTATTTACTGTGTGCGTATTTGTTGTGTGCGTATTTACTGTGTGCGTATTTACTGTGTGCGTATTTACTGTGTGCGTATTTACTGTGTGCGTATTTACTGTGTGCGTATTTACTGTGTGCGTATTTACTGTGTGCGTATTTACTGTGTGCGTATTAACTGTGTGCGTATTTACTGTGTGCGTATTTACTGTGTGCGTATTTACCGTGTGCGTATTTACCGTGTGCGTATTTACCGTGTGCGTATTTACCGTGTGCGTATTTACCGTGTGCGTATTTACCGTGTGCGTATTTACCGTGTGCGTATTTACCGTGTGCGTATTTACCGTGTGCGTATTTACCGTGTGCGTATTTACCGTGTGCGTATTTACCGTGTGCGTATTTACCGTGTGCGTATTTACCGTGTGCGTATTTACCGTGTGCGTATTTACCGCGTGCGTATTTACCGCGTGCGTAATTACCGCGTGCGTATTTACCGCGTGCGTATTTACCGCGTGCGTATTTACCGCGTGCGTATTTACCGCGTGGGATTTACCGCGTGCGTATTTACCGCGTGCGTATTTACCGTGTGCGTATTTACCGTGTGCGTATTTACTCTGTGCGTATTTACCGTGTGCGTATTTACCGTGTGCGTATTTACCGTGTGCTTATTTACCGTGCGCGTATTTACCGTGTGCGTATTTACAGTGTGCGTATTTAACGTGTGCGTATTTACCGTGTGCGTATTTACCGTTTGCGTAATTACCGTGTGCGTATTTACCGTGTGCGTATTTACCGTGTGCGTACTTACCGTGTGCGTATTTACCGTGTGCGTATTTACCGTGTGCGTATTTACCGTGTGCATATTTACCGTGTGCGTATTTACCGTGTGCGTATTTACCGTGTGCGTATTTACCGTGTGCGTATTTACCGTGTGCGTATTTACCGTGTGCGTATTTACCGTGTGCGTACTTACCGTGTGAGTAATTACCGTGTGCGTATTTACCGTGTGCGTATTTACCGTGTGCGTATCTACCGTGTGCGTATTTACCGTATGCGTATTTACTGTGCGCGTATTTACTGTGTGCGTATTTACCGTGTGCGTATTTACTGTGTGCGTATTTACCGTGTGCGTATTTACGGTGTGCGTATTTACCGTGTGCGTATTTACCGTGTGCGTATTTACCGTGTGCGTATTTACCGTGTGCGTATTTACCGTGTGCGAATTTACCGTGTGCGTATTTACCGTGTGCGTATTTACCGTGTGCGTATTTACCGTGTGCGTACTTACCGTGTGCGTACTTACCGTGTGCTTATTTACCGTGTGCGTATTTACCGTGTGCGTATTTACCGTGTGCGTATTTACTCTGTGCGTATTTACTGTGTGCGTATTTACTGTGTGCGTATTTACCGTGTGCGTATTTTCTGTGTGCGTATTTACTGTGTGCGTATTTTCCGTGTGCGTATTTATCGTGTGCGCATTTACCGTGTGCGTATTTGCCGTGTGCGTATTTACCGTGTGCGTATTTACCGTGTGCGTATTTACCGTGTGCCTATTTACGGTGTGCGTGTTTACCGTGTGCGTATTTACCGTGTGCAAATTTACCTTGTGCGTATTTACCGTGTGCGTATATAAAGTGTGTGTATTTACCGTGTGCGTATTTACCGTGTGCGTATTTACCGTGTGCGTATTTACCGTGTGCGTATTTACCGTGTGCGTATTTACCGTGTGCATATTTACCGTGTGCGTATTTACCGTGGGCGTGTTTACCGTGTGCGTATTTACCGTGTGCGTATTTACCGTGTGCGTATTTACAGTGTGCGTATTTACCGTGTGCGTACTTACCGTGTGAGTATTTACCGTGTGCGTATTTACCATGTGCGTATTTACCGTGTGCGTATTTACCGTGTGCGTATTTACTGTGTGCGTATTTACCGTGTGCGTGTTTACCGTGTGCGTATTTACCGTGTGCGTATTTACCGTGTGCGTATTTACAGTGTGCGTATTTACCGTGTGCGTACTTACCGTGTGAGTATCTACCGTGTGCGTATTTACCGTGTGCGTATTTACCGTGTGCGTATTTACCGTGTGCGTATTTACTGTGTGCGTATTTACTGTGTGCGTATTTACTGTGTGCGTATTTACTGTGTGCGTATTTACTGTGTGCGTATTTACTGTGTGCGTATTTACTGTGTGCGTATTTACTGTGTGCGTATTTACTGTGTGCGTATTTACTGTGTGCGTATTTACTGTGTGCGTATTTACTGTGTGCGTATTTACTGTGTGCGTATTTACTGTGTGCGTATTTTCCATGTGCGTATTTACCGTGTGCGTATTTACCGTGTGCGTATTTACCGTGTGCGTATTTACCGTGTGCGTCGTTACCGTGTGCGTATTTACCGTGTGCGTATTTACCGTGTGCGTATTTACCGTGTGCGTATTTACCGTGTGCGTATTTACCGTGTGCGTATTTACCGTGTGCGTATTTACCGTGTGCGTATTTACCGTGTGCGTATTTACCGTGTGCGTATTTACCGTGTGCGTATTTGCCGTGTGCGTATTTACCGTATGCGTATTTACCGTGTGCGTATTTACTGTGTGCGTATTTACTGTGTGCGTATTTACTGTGTGCGTATTAACTGTGTGCGTATTTACCGTGTGCGTATTTACCGTGTGCGTATTTACCGTGTGCGTATTTACCGTGTGCGTATTTACAGTGTGCGTATTTACCGTGTGCGTATTTACCGTGTGCGTATTTACCATGTGCGTATTTACCGTGTGCGTATTTACCGTGTGCGTATTTACCGTGTGCGTATTTACCGTGTGCGTATTTACCGTGTGCGTAATTACCGTGTGCGTAATTACCGTGTGCGTATTTACCGTGTGCGTATTTACCGTGTGCGTATTTACCGTGTGCGTATTTACCGTGTGCGTATTTACCGTGTGCGTATTTACCGTGTGCTTATTTACCGTGTGCGTATTTACTCTGTGCGTATTTACTGTGTGCGTATTTACTGTGTGCGTATTTACTGTGTGCGTATTTACTGTGTGCGTATTTTCCGTGTGCGTATTTACCGTGTGCGTATTTACCGTGTGCGTATTTACCGTGTGCTTATTTACCGTGTGCGTATTTACTCTGTGCGTATTTACTGTGTGCGTATTTACTGTGTGCGTATTTACTGTGTGCGTATTTTCCGTGTGCGTATTTACCGTGTGCGTATTTTCCGTGTGCGTATTTACCGTGTGCGTATTTACCGTGTGCGTATTTACCGTGTGCGTATTTGCCGTGTGCGTATTTGCCGTGTGCGTATTTGCCTTGTGCGTATTTACCGTGTGCGTATTTACCGTGTGCGTATTTACCGTGTGCGTATTTACCGTGTGCGTATTTACCGTGTGCGTATTTACCGTGTGCGTATTTACCGTGTGCGTATTTGCCGTGTGCGTATTTACCGTGTGCGTATTTACCGTGTGCGTATTTACCGTGTGCGTATTTACCGTGTGCGTATTTACCGTGTGCGTATTTACCGTGTGCGTGTTTACCGTGTGCGTATTTACCGTGTGCGTATTTACCGTGTGCGTATTTACCGTGTGCGTAATTACCGTGTGCGTATTTACCGTGTGCGTATTTACCGTGTGCGTATTTACCGTGTGCGTATTTACCGTGTGCGTATTTACCGCGTGCGTATTTACCGCGTGCGTATTTACCGCGTGCGTATTTACCGCGTGCGTATTTACTCTGTGCGTATTTACTGTGTGCGTATTTACTGTGTGCGTCTTTACTGTGTGCGTATTTTCCGTGTGCGTATTTTCCGTGTGCGTATTTACCGTGTGCGTATTTACCGTGTGCGTATTTACCGTGTGCGTATTTACCGTGTGCGTGTTTACCGTGTGCGTGTTTACAGTGTGCGTGTTTACCGTGTGCGTATTTACCGTGTGCGTATTTACCGTGTGCGTATTTACCGTGTGCGTATTTACCGTTTGCGTATTTACCGTGTGCGTAATTACCGTGTGCGTATTTACCGTGTGCGTATATACCGTGTGCGTATTTTCCGTGTGCGTATTTACCGTGTGCGTATTTACCGTGTGCGTATTTACCGTGTGCGTATTTACCGTGTGCGTATTTACCGTGTGCGTATTTTTCGTGTGCGTATTTTCCGTGTGCGTATTTACCGTGTGCGTATTTACCGTGTGCGTATTTAACGTGTGCGTATTTACCGTGTGCGTATTTACAGTGTGCGTATTTACCGTGTGCGTATTTACCGTGTGCGTATTTACCGTGTGCGTATTTACCGTGTGCGTATTTACCGTGTGCGTATTTACCGTGTGCGTATTTACCGTGTGCGTATTTACCGTGTTCGTATTTGCCGTGTGCGTATTTACCGTGTTCGTATTTACCGTGTGCGTATTTACCGTGTGCGTATTTACCGTGTGCGTATTTACCGTGTGCGTATTTACCGTGTGCGTATTTACCGTATGCGTATTTACCGTGTTCGTATTTACCGTGTGCGTATTTACCGTGTGCGTATTTACCGTGTGCGTATTTACCGTGTGCGTGTTTACCGTGTGCGTATTCAGCGTGTGCGTATTTACCGTGTGCGTATTTACCTTGTGCGTATTTACCGTGTGCGTATCTAAAGTGTGTGTATTTACCGTGTGCGTATTTACCGTGTGCGTATTTACCGTGTGCGTATTTACCGTGTGCGTATTTACCGTGTGCGTATTTACCGTGTGCGTATTTACCATGTGCGTCTTTACCGTGTGCGTATTTACCGTGTGCGTATTTACCGTGTGCGTATTTACAGTGTGCGTATTTACCGTGTGCGTACTTACCGTGTCTCAGGCCTCAAAAGGCAGACATTCCACAAAATACTCTCCTACCCTAACTTTTATATAAGTTTAAAGGGAAAAACCTCTCCCCACTGGAAAAGACCCACTAAAACTTGTGCTAGAAAATTGAGAGTTATATCATCTTGTAGAGGACAACTCACTCTACCTCCCCGCTAGTGGGGGTTTTAAGATATGCTGGTAGATTTTGATCAGCAGGCATAACAAAGTTTTTTCATAATGTTTTTGGAAGAGGGCCGCTCTCTTCACCCCCGACTTAGTTTTTCTCTGGTTGACTGCACATCAGGATTTTAAGGCTATAGACTGGCAAGCGTAGGGCATTCATTTATATATATGTTGTATAGCGCATGTTCTACTGTAGGAAAGCTTTTTCATTTGAGCCGTCATTTGACCAGTCACATTGTCACACATTTCGGAAACTTTCTCCATTGCAGGGCTTTGCCTAAGGTTTGTGATCAACATTTGTGACATAACAAGTGATGTTTGGTGTAACTTGCACAGCTTTTCAAATCACCTTCCTTGTTTCTCTCAATAGACACGATAAAATATTTGAAACCTGTTACAATAATCTTTTTCCCAATCTAGTGAATATGAACACATTCTTGAATTAAATGAAGTTTTCTGTAAAACTTCTTCTCACTACAGTGTCATCGTTAAAGCCCTCCAAGTCAGCCTTCTGACTTCATTGCGCTATACAGAGTATATGAAGGCGCTTACTTGTTTCGAAGCTGGCATAGTCTATTAGCACTGCATAGATATGAGAAAATTTTTGCCAATTAAAATTTCAATGCTATTTTGTCAGGTTATTGCCACTATTAGAGCTAAGTGAAATGGCAAGGAACCAGTTTCTTTCAAATAGAAAAAATGCAGCTCTACTTTTGTGTTATTATTCCACTTATATTTGTGTAACCACTTACTTCTATGAATAGCGGCTAATTACAGCAAATTGAGGAATCAATCCCCAGTTAAGAACAGTACCATGCCTAGAACATTTTTGTTTTCAACTCTTTTTTTCAGTATTCATCATAATACATCTGCTATCCAAGCAGTTTTACCTTAGCAAACAAAATAATTGAGCAACCTCATCTTGCTAAATAATCCAAGTGCAGTTGAAACAACTCTCGAACGCATTTGGGTATAAAGAGTATGTTTCATTCTAATCAAAACCTGTTGACAAATGAGTTGTTATAAATCTACGATTGATCACATTGTCCCAGCCGAAGTTGAATACAAAATTTCCCTTGGTATAATGAACTCAATAGGATTATTTCATCATTGTCAATGCATTATTATTTTTGCCGGATAGAACAAACAAAAGCTTAAATGGTGGATGGTGTGATGATGATTTGTATATGAATACTAATTTCACTGTACTGATATAACACATGAAAAAAATTATGTATAAAAGAATATACATACATATATATTTATATATAATACACACCATGAGGTGCATCAGTCGACCAAAATGCTCGATGAATATATTCAGAGGTAAAAAATTTAATTTGTAATTGTAAAAACGAATTTTATTGAGTATCAAAAAATTTGTCACTAGTAATTAGTTTCGTGCAATAAATGGATGCTTGCACTCTTCAAGTGAACTTTTAAATGAAATTAAATGCATAATGACATGACATAGAGATATGCACAATAATGGTGTGCTGTAAACCATTGTACAAATGAAGCGGAGTGCTGAGAATAACTTGTCATTATTCCTCTAAAACAGGTGAAACAGGTTGTTAGATAAAGACGAACGCCAGCGATAGTTGAGCAGCAGTGGATTGCTAGTGTACTTCACAGCGGCATCAACAAAGGCATACTGGCAGCACACATCCATGCTATTCAGTAGACCATCTCTTTGCTAATAACTGTTTAATGAGCTTTTGTGGTTGATTGAGGTTAGCAACACAAATCACTGTATTGCACTCCTGATGTCAGCTAGCTCACTGTAACGACAATATTGAAGCAGTTCAGCTAGGAAAATAAATGTAAGTTTGCATTCAAGGATATATGCAAACCGAGACACTCAAAAACATTGGAAGGCTGCAAACCAGTTGTTTATTTCAACAACTCATGATCAATCTTCCGAATTTTTCTGATGAACTGTCAAAGAGGATGGCAATACCAATGGTTCAATGGGCTGGTTAAAGCTGCGTTTTCATTTATTTTTGTCTACTAGTTATGAGAAGCAAAAAGGTTATTTTTTGCAACATGATAAAGTTTCATTGGTTCTCCATTTAACAAGAACGGCTGCTCACCTTTCATTGGTTTTTCCAGCTAAGTGGATTACCAAAAGATTACAATGGATGAAAGTACGTAACCAACAACCTACATAGCAAAAATCTACGACAACTACTCTATCAGTGTCATATTAATAGATCGCAAGTAGATAGTAGTGAGTTTAAGTAATCAGTTCAATTACTAGAAACAATTTATCGCCAGATGGAATTGTATACAAGTGTACACTTCAGTATTGTTATTTAATTTGTTCTTAAATCCTAGTATATCTGTTTAAAATGAGTTTAGAGGAAAGAAAACATATTATCTCAAAACTGGAAGTTAAAAAAATCATCTGTTAAAAGGTTTAAGTCGGCAATTTGAACTGTTAAAAGAAGTGACAAAAATTTCTGTGTTTTTAAAAAACAGAAACACATTTATCCCTAGATACCACGACCTCAGACTTCGTTGAAAGTTTTCAATAGTTGGATGATTGTAGGGTAAATGCCAAAGACCTGGTAGTTTGTATAAACTACCCTCTTTTTAATCTTTAAAATTAACATCAGCAATGGGCTAGGAGACAATAGGTGCATTGGAGGGCTGGATCAATGAACATATGCTGCTAATTATATATGCATTATATATGGGCGAACGCATCGATACATGCGTTTACATTTTATTATATGATAATAAGAAATAACATCCTTCGGTCCGGATCAGATGTAAAGATATAAGATTCAAGTGTGCATTGTAGCAAGAAAGATTATTTTCGCAGGTGTAAACAATTCAGCGGCGATGGTGTTGTTTGAGTCGTTGATTCGTTACTGGTACTATAAACATGACGCATCTGGAAGTAGCAGATAGTGGTAGCAAGTCTAGGAATAAACAGCTTTACAGGTTGACAAAATTTGTTTCAAAGCAATTCATTTTTTGATTAACTAGAAAATTTATCTTTATTGTTTTCACAGACTAGCTCTGCTTTTATCATTATGATCCATCTATTTCCAATGTATCAATATTGTACATGGAAATCATAATAATTATTCATAACAAACAACATATATAATTTATACTGTTTATAAATGTTGATAAAATAATAATAATTGATAATAATTAAAAAAAAAATGCTTTAAAACAAACGCCACCCAAGTGAGTATATATTACTTTTATGTTATGGATCGGTAGCGCTCGCGACCTATGAGTATGCCTCACAAATTAACATTTTTTTGCCTATGGGGATGGTATTTTACGATTCACTAAAAAAATTGCTACAAACCCATTCAGCACTAAAGAAATTGCAAAAAATATTATTTATCAAATTTGTTGTACAGCTTGATCCAGCCTACAAATACACCTAATATCCTTTGCACCTAGTTTAATAGTTTTTGTTTGGAGCATTCTTTTACAAAATTGACAGAAGTTACCCAGTCTATTTGTATTTTCAGCCATTAGAATCAACTACCTTAAAAGAACGAGCAACTCTGGGCATATGTACTCTTATCATCACTATCCCCATCAATGAATGTTGCGTCCTGATTATGCAAAAAAATTATACAAACAACAGAAATTTCAATGCAAGTTTTAATAAGCAGGTAACAGAAAACATCAATTGAGATAAAGACAAAGCAAACATATATACCAGACAAACATGTGATGGTCCTGAGCAAGTGGACTCCAGTAAAACTTTTCGGTGATTCAACAGGAAACCAAAAATATATTAATTTGACATAATATGCAATCAAAAGCCTTCAACTATTACCTGTGTTAGTGGTTGGTGAAAATTTCATAATCTGTTGTTTTCATTAGTATGAATGTCCCTGTTTTGATAGATGAAAATAGATTTGTAGCAATCACTTTTGGTATCAAAACAAACATTGCTGACTTGAATGAATCTTTTAAACCAAAAGAAACAGCATCTATGACCTCAGTTTATGGTGACTGTTTAGCGTAGGAAGTTCATGAAATATTGGATTTCTTCATCTTATAACAACACCTTTTAGTGCTGACTGGTGACTCATTTCATTTTACACAACCTGTTTATTTTCCTGATTTACCACTCTGTTAGGGTATATAAAGTCCGCTGTCAACTTATGAGCCACATTTCTACTGCACAATAATTATTCGGTGAATCTACAAAGCTCAGTATTAATGCGAAGTCATCATGTCTAAAAAAAAAGTGTTTTGTGGATACGCTGAGCAATATTTGTTTGGATTTTGTGACACTATTAACGAAGTCCGCAATTATAACCATGTTATAATGAGCAGCTACCCAAGAATGAGAATCGAAGAAGATTTTTGGAGCAAAAGACGACGTCGATATACAAAAGCTTTTGAGAATAGGTGAGCAGAGAATTCTGTTAAGTTTTACCTGATTATAAATGCAACAATGTGAGGTGCGTTTGATCATCAATAGAACTAACTGCCGCTATTAATTAAACTTGAACTTTACAGCGTAAACATTATAACTTGAAATTCTGTAACAAGTTTTGTTTTCACCATAGGAAACTTGAAACTTAATGTGGTGAGATTTTCACAAATTTATCACGATATTACAAAATAAAACATGATTACATAACTTGTTTTAAGCAGTGCAGTTGAAAAATACTCTCTCTAACAGAACTTAACTTGATCTCATCCACTGTTAAGCTTGGTTAACATACATATCGTAGATGCTCGCAAGTAATCGCGAATCCCTCGTGCGAGCATCTGTGATGTATATGACCCAGGATTTGTTGTAGTGGCTCGTACAAAGTCGCACGGTGTGGTAGAGGCTCGTAGAAAAGTTCAGTTGAACAAAATTTAGTGCGACCGCCGGTAAAGAGTAAATTTTCTTACTTTCTTTCTCAAAAACCACATTCAGGTCAAGGTTACAAATTACTGCCATCAAAATATTGAAATAATTAATAAAATTATTATTGTTCAATTATAAATATTCACTATTATTTATTATTAATTTTCGGAGTGAATCATTGCGATAATTGATCTAACTGTATAAATATATATATTTTCTTTAAATTTTCATATCATTAGCATATTATTATAAATTGAGATTCAAAAGTTTATATTAAAAGATGGTAAAAAAATGATAATGCACCATTGAACAACAGTTGAAAATTTAATTAAAAAATATGGAATAACATTTAATGATAATATGAGCAAAAATGTAATAAATTTTTTATAACTGTTAAAAATAAAAAATTATTTGGTGTAATTGAACAACGATAATTCATTTAGTATGTATATAGTCGTTGGTCAGTGAAGACGTGTTCCGAGATTTTATTACCTCCCAGTCAAGAGAGTGATTATACCTCTTCCGATCGTGGGTTTGCCAAGTTTATGTGAACATGTATCGCCGATCCGTCGCACGAGGGATCCGCGATCCCTTGCGAGCATCTAAGATGTATGTGAACCAGGCTTTACATAACACAGAATTTTCTCAGCTCACAGCAAAGTACAACTTTTGCAACAAATAGTAATGCAACTATTTTTCTTTCAGCAATAATTTTGTGGACAAAGAAATAGGAAAGGACAAGTTCAGACAGAAGTTTGGAATAAACAACTGGTTTAGACTGGGTGTTCGAGAAAAAAATCAGCACTCGACAATTTCATGCCTTCGCTGTACCAGTGTAGAAGAGTTTGGTTTAAGAAAATCAAACAAAAATTTTATAAACAGTATTAGGCCTTCAAGACCAAAGGCAGCTGTAGCCAAGCGTATCAATGCTGCTTCAATACCAAGAAACATTCAAAGAGCGGTCCTTAGAGATGCACAGCAATCTCAAGCACAACAGCGTTTGAGGAAAGATGTAGAGGCAGTCATGGGCACTAGCATAACAATAAAACAATATAGTGCCAAGCGCAGACACCAGTTTGGGCACTATGCCAACAATGCTAGAAGGAGCCATGTAGGACGTGACAGTTTGTATGACTATGACAGAGAAGCATTCACCAAAATTTTGCTTCAACTCGACACGTCCAAAAACAAAATGCTCGGAAGGACATTAAACGGAAAATGGGCCTCAATAGGTCGACAAGTGAGATTGAGAAGAAAAGATGGCCAAGCGCATTCTACTTTGAACAGTGCACAGGTAAATCACTATCATTTCAAGACATGCAAAAAGTGAATTTGGTGAATCCTGAAACATAGTGGTTAATAAGTTACGATTATGATTGAGTTAAGCCAGGTCACAATTTATATTGTACAATTAAATGACTCAATAAGAACAAAAAATAATCAGTCATGTGTAGGTGAGCGTGTATGCAATTAGCAGAAATTTAAAAATATTACAATTTTAGGTCCTGCAGCAGCGCGCCACAAGTCTTGGCTATTCAATAGAAATAGGAATGAGACGAAAGATGTCCTTTGACAAGCATGCATGTGGGCTTGCTGTATACGCTGGAACAAGCGCCACAAAGTTGGGTAAGATTAGCTTTTAATTGAAAACAAACTGTAAATAGCCTTGTTCTGTAAAAATCATGATTTTTCACTGGTTACATTCATTAGCTAACAAAGCCTAATCCTACAAATGACATATTTTGCGAGTGTAAGAATGACAAAGTTAGGATATAAATTTGTAAACGCACCAAATTGTTTAATAACACTTTTTTAGCAAAAAAGCCATTTTTCAGCTGTCAGCTTTGCATCCTTGGAATTTTACGGCATTACAATTTATTGAGAAAAAATTACGAATATAAACTCTCTAACCATTGATTTATTTTTTCCAAATAGCTATACCAATGTAACAGTAGATTTTAATAATGACTGAGTCGTAACAATTTGAGATATGTGGTAGTTACCAAGATTTCATAATACTAGATGCAATAAATAGCATTCCTGGCATACACGTGTATTTTCCAGTTGAAGAAAAGAACCGCATGATCGCAACAGGAGAAATTGATATTGGTCGGCCGATATGCCCCATATCAACAACAACTACGAGAGTTAACCATGAAGTAACCCTCACAGTTTATGGAAGAGAACTGGACATAAACGACATCAGGATGAAGCACCTCAAAATGATGCATAGCAAAGGACTATTAAGAAAAACTGCTTACCAGGATATGAGCCGGGAAGAGTGTAAACACCACCTCAGTCAGTTCAACGGTATGTACAGTATAATTGTTTGCATAAATTCCCGACTTCCTTGCACTCCTACAAAAAAAAACAGCCTTGCACATGTGAGAACCATGTAACGATTACACCTAAGATTAACTATTTTCTGTTGACAGTGAAATACCAGCAATCAGATAGCACACTGCAACTCCGAGAAGCGATATTAAAACTGGAGACAACAAGAAGCATGGTATTATGGCATGACCATAGTGATGTAGCAGGTAGTCATTCAATAGGCAACTAACACCATACTATCATCTCTCTTTTCACAGTGGCATTTAAATACTTCTTGCAGATATTTTTGATGAAAATAATATTTTATGCATTCAACTTCAATTTACAGGACACTCTCACTACCTTATTAGCATCTGGTTTATGTATGATCCCGCGGTTTACAAGACAGAAAATGAAATTGGGTAAATGCTCGCTAATCAAATGATTTATTCCAACCATTAGTGTTGACATTTGGAAACTGACAATTTGTGGTTGCCAATGAGGCCTTGACTATTTCACAGGTTGGATATTCAGAGTCAAGTTGAGAGGCCATTCCTACACGTAATTGGCAGGTCAAAGTCATCCATAATACATCAGCTGGAATATGTGCCGGAGAGAATTTCTGCAGTAAAGCATTCAACTATCCCTTTACAGTTCAATGGTAGAACTTACAATGATGTGCTTCGTTTTTACTCAGGTAAATTTTTAACAGCAACAGCATGCTGTAGGCATCCTAGAAATTCAATGCCTGTGTTTTTCTGACCAGCTTGACACCAGCTTATACCTTAGGTGGTTAGTAACCATGACATAGCTCTTCGAACTCGCTCAAAATCAACTGTGCCGCTGTAAGAGCTATCCCCTCGAGTGAGTAGTAAACGCCAAATGATAATAATACACAACACATAAATAATAAATGACTGCCGGCTGTTATAAGGTTTAAATATCCAGTCCCATTTAAAACTGGGACCTAACTCATACTTTGTTACCATTATGCTGTTGCACAGCTAAGAGCTGCACACATGATTGTATGAATACAAAACTGTCTGTAGGAGATTTACCTGCAAGACAATTTGAGAGTGGTCAGTCCATTGGAGGGTTGTATCCGTGTTCATGCGGAATGCCTGCAACTTCATTCCAGACTGCTGAGAAGGTATTTCAAACGCCACCATTTTACAGTTTAAAAGAGAGGATGGCACATTTTGGGTCTAGGCTCTCTCCATCAGACACCTACAACCCAGCAACAATGAAGGTATGTTGTTACTCACAGAATGCATTCTATAGATTTCTATGTCTGGCAAATAAATATGAAATAGCACTAAAAAGACTGTGATAGTACATGATTTAACATTCATTTGTACAGCAACAGCAACTCATCGATGAGCTCGTGCACAGAGGAGTGCAGATGACATACCAAGAAAAAACAGTAGAGCTAAGATCTCTATTTCAAAATGAGATGAAAGGTACGGAGTGTAATCAAAACCACAGCAACAATATTCATAACTTTGTTAAACATATATATCATATCATATGTAAATTAACAACTTTGAATGTTTTAGGAATCAGACGAGCACCTGCTCTTTTAACCACAGGGGAATCACTAGAGGCTATTGGTTTGGTTGACTACGAAATAGCTACATGTGAGCCGCTGCATGACTTAAAAAACTGCATTCAGCACATTATGGAGGAGCTGCCTATCGTCAAGTACAACAACAAAGACCTCGGAGTAAAAATTGCCAAATTTTGTAAGGACAAGCTAGGTGAGGGAAATGATAACAGCACTGTGGTGTTTCTTGACTATCTCCATTGCTAGGATAAAACAAATGTTGTGTGTATCAAGTATAATATAGGGTGATATTATTTCAGGAGAAAAATCGATGGTACGAGGATGTGACGCTAGGCTCTACTTAGTAGAATTAACCACGTTACTGCAAGATTGGAAGTTTCAGACAGACAGGTACAAAAATATTTAAGCAGGAAGAATAAATAGAGGTTTTTTATGAATCGACAAAATTTGTTCACTTCCTTTCGTATGTACACTATACCCAATTTGTTACAGTCAATGTAGAGGAGTTTGGCAAATGTTATTTGCTCTAACAGAGCTTCAAAGACTGGCATACCAGCTCGCCAGCAAAAGATCCACAAAAGATGTTTTACGAGCACACTTGATGGCATTGCAGTTTGCAGTAAACTACAGCGACATATTTAAAGAAACAGACAAGAAAAGACTAGTGTTTGGGACACCATATCACTCTGTTGTTTGCCATTTTGCAGAAAGCTTACGGCTAATGTCTCTTAGGTCCATTGTCACTGAAGCAGCGGAGCGAATGTTTCACGAGTTGAGGTATGATGAGTAATACATATTTATTTGTGGTTAGTACAAAAATGATACACTTATTAGTTTGTGTAATTGTGACTTATCCAAAGGATTTATCTGCAGGCAGATGACACTGGGTTCAAACAAACACCCAGAAAACGTGCTCACTAACATAATGGTGCGTATGCACATGGCACTAGAGCTAGATGTGAGGGCCGGCACGGAGACATATCTCAAGAGCCAAAGTAAACTGGATAGGTCAGCAGTTAGTTTGGCTGCTGACAAAACACACGGTGGAAGATCAACAATTTTAACAAAAAAATTCATGGAACAAAATAAGGTGAGCGGAGATAGCAGCATGTATTTAGATGTATTATTTGTTCCAGCTTTATTGTATGTGTTATTGTATTGTATTACATAGCACAGCTAATGATGCAATGTATAGCCAAAAACTGCATACTTTTAAAGAGGTTAAAGTGATAAATGAACTGCTCAAGCAAAAGATTGTTTACAAACAAACATATAGGACAATAACTCCTGTAACACTGTAACTCTTGCAGCTTGCAACTATTTGGACTTTGAAAAGACTGGCAGACTATTTGAAACACGGACCTGGCTATTGGTACTCCATAGAAGGTGGTGCCATAATATTTAAGGATGGGCCTGAAGAAGAATGCAACCGGCCCAGCCCAGTATTGGCTCACTTCAGGTAGTTTTCAGTGTGCTTGTTTTTAGCCAACTATGATGATATTCTGACAAGTAAAATCGATAAGTTTAGCCAACGTCAAAGTAACAGTTCCGCTTCAGAAGCAATGATTTCAAAAGCAACAGCAATTTATTATTTACAAAAACTTCTAGGTTTTCTACCTGCATATCAAAGAGGTGGCTACACAGACAGATGCTTTTCATCAACGTGCTTTACTATAAGATAGGCTGATATATTTATACGTCAGAGGTTTGATCTCAAACCAAACATACATGTTGGCCTATGCTTGATGTCAGCTGCACATGGCACCATCCGATTGTATAAAACCAACTGTGTTTACAACTCATCAAGTTTAACCATTTTTGCGAGACAAAGGTGCATTCGGCGGGCTGGATCGATGAACATCTGCTATTAATTATATTTGGGATCCACATCGGTTGGCTGTGAACACACAGATCCAGGCATTTACATTTTATTACATAAAAATAATAAATAATATCTCACGATCGGATCATACGGTAAACATATAAAATTCTAGTATTCTAGCGAGCATAATTATTTTCAGATGTGCAAACAATTGTTATAGAGTTTGTACATTCACGACCTAGTACCAAAATTACTTTGGTGTAGTGCAGTTGCTGATCAAAAAGTGTCAGTTATTAGTTCTGATCCATATGGTCATAAATTGATTACATGAATAAATAATGATAATTTATAACATTAATAGTTATAATGATGATGATTTATTAATGATAAAGTTCTGATGATTTATTATTAAATAAATCAACAAATTTAACAAAAAGCTTTCACTTTAAAAAAAACCGAGTATACTCATCAATTACAGTAGATGCGCCTTTCAAATATTGCTATGCCAGGAAAGACTTCATTGTTGAAAATAAAACAAAGCATAAGGCCACGGTTTGTGTCATATGACTGGCATGCTACATCAAATTGTTTAGCCACTGGCGCACTGTATCAATCCATCATACAAGTATATCACCACAGGAACATCCACACAGTGGTGCCAAACCTTCACAATATGCATGATGCACACCGTATTGATATTTTATTAACTTCTAAAAAGTGTTAACACTTTATTTCCAGAGACACCAAACTTTCTGATGTTAAAAAGAGTTTGGAGGAGGATTGGGATCATTGCAAGGCTCACGCTCAACATCTTGGGATAGACATAATTCTGGACTTGTACAATGACCCAAGTAAGCTAATAGATTTTTCAACACAATATTTTTTGGTACTCACATCACATGCACAGTTGAACTTTGTGCCAACAACGTATCCTTAGTAAATATAAATAAACTGATTCCAGTATTAGAGGTGGATCAAGTGAGAGAACTGGCAGCTGATGTAAGTACTGAGCTGGAGAGGAACCCTGAAATACAAAAGGAACAGTTTATTGAGCTAAACAGTATGTTATAAAGTCACTTTTATTGCAAAATAACTCGTTATATGAAATGGTGAATAAAAATTAACCAGTAGCACAGATGGAATGTTACATTGACATGTAGTACCTAGACATAGTCACATAAAAATAGCATAAGACGAACATGGCAGTTCATAAACATAGTGTTACATAGACATCGCTATACATAGACGTAGTAGTACATATAAATAGTGATACATAGACATGGTGGTACATAGATATAGTGGTTCATAGACATAGTAGCATATTCATGTAGACCTAGTAGTGTATATATGTAGTAGTATATAGACGTAGTAGCACATAATGTAGTACACATACATAGCGGTACATAGACCTAGTGATACATAAATATAGCGGTACAGTGACACAGCAGTAAATGTACGACAAGGAGGTAATAGTATGTAAAAGTAATGGTCCATAGATGGAGCAGCACGCAGACATACAAAAACACAATACAAATGTATATAGTAGAACATAGGAATGGTTTACATACGGAGATAAAAGTAAGCTGATTCGAGCAGTTCTCCAACTTGTAACTTAAACCATGCGAGTTATTACTGCTCCTCACACTTTTTCAGGGTTGGCAGAACCGTCAGTTAGAGAGCCATCAATAAATCTGTGCCAGAGCGGACATGTTTCTACTGCTGCAGGTACAATGAAACTGTCTGAGATATAAATAATGTAGCATTCCAACTGCAAAAGCCCACTTAAGAAAATGGTTTGCACAGTACCAACTCATTTTTGCTTCTTTATCAACACAGGTGAGGCAGTTACTGACCCATCTGAGGCTGTACAGTCTAATCTACCTATCAGCAGATGTTCTCAAACTACACAGAATTCTACATTCAAATTTGGAAATAAAGGTAAGCATCTCTGAATGTGCAGAAAATTAATTTGTTAAGCTTTGCATGTCTGTTTACCTAAAGATTTGATGCCAGCATGGATGCCATTACATTTCAGCATTGATGTCATATGTTTACAGAAAAAAAACTGAAAGACATATGGTTACAATTCTATGAACGTGAAGATGTTCTGACTCGCTACATGAAGGCAAGACAGCAGTTAAAAAAAAATGGGAACATATACATAAACATATACAGAAGCTCATTGGAACAAGTGAGACCTTTTCTTTTGGATATTGAACGTAAAATAAAGTCGCAGCTCAAGAAGTTGGATATAGACTATTACAAAGTCAACAAAAGACTTTGCTCTTTCGTATTAGACCAAGAACTAGAAGAAAAGAGACAAATTATTGCACACTTCCTACTCGATGTGTCTCAAAGAAGATGATGCACACAAATTAACTGCTGTTTGTACAAAATGATGTACTGAGACACAAATTATACATGCTGTTGTAAACATAGAGTATTTTTACAGATAAATGAAACACCTAGACAAATACATCACATAGACATCTGAATGCTGTTTTTAAAACACAAGGCTCTTGTGGCCTTGCGCTAATCAAACGGACCAGAATTTTTTATCCTAAAGATGCCAATAAGCAGTAATTCATCTACTGCGCACACATTATGTAATATATCATACCCTCAGTTTGATAATTTCCAAGGACAAAATTGGTTACTAGTGTATATTTAGAAAATGCTAGGAATTTGTAATCGTAAATGCTTCAAAACATTTCAGTAAACTTGTAAACTCAATGCATCAAAATAGAAGTTGTGCTCTAACTCTCTCGAAAATGGGAACACAACTTAGAAATCTCTTTCCAGTTATCATAATTTTAGGCAGGTTGTCATTCCAGTGAGAAGACAACCAACAGTTTATTGGCAACTAAAAATGGAAAGGCTTCTCAACGAAGTTATGTGTGGTGCCTACCTTTTAAAAGCTGAGCGACAGTACTTGCAGTAATTAATTCCTGACACAGCGGATAATAGAGCTGACAGGAAACTATTCTGTTTTCTGTAAAACAAAGAGGCACTATTGTTAAAAATCACAGTTGCATCTTTTCAAACGATAAAATAGGAATAGGTTTGTAAGTTGAGAGCTCAACTTAGTTTGGAATACAAACTAGTATTGAATTTACAACACAAACTCTCCAATTAGTAACACCTTGTGTGAACAATAAAACCAAAGCCATGTTTACTGACAAGTAGCTTTTCCCAAAAACTAAATCAGCAGCTGCTTGCAAATGGCGTTAATAAGGAACAAAAGCTTTGGTGAGACTACATGTAAATAGCATTTCAACAACTTTCTAATAATGATTTAATGCAATCTCTCTCTTCCGGAACCCGTTTAAAGATTTTAGCAGGCAGTTGACTACAAAAGTCAACATTGAAAATAAATCAACTAAAATTCTTTCAAGCATTTGATCAAACAAACAAAAAATCAATAAGCAAATCAGCGATTATGCTTTCTATTCACCAACTACATCCCCATTGATTATTGTATTGGTTAAAGTCGACAAGTGTTGGCTATTTAGTTCTCAAATTTTTTGTATGATAAAAATTATTGGATATGAAGTAATAGAACATTATTGTCATCTATGCATGATTTATGACAAATACGTCATTTCCATCTTTGAGATGCATCGGTTAGCATGATATAAGACTTTGTTTACATAGGATTGATTAATGAAAAATTTTTATCTCATAAAAATTTATAGTTGTATAAACTGCCACAGGTGCATTGGATTCAATTTGGGGTGCATCCAAACCTATTTCAATAAATCATATCGTAGGTAATTCCCTGGTGGCTGACAATAAACCAAGTGGCTACCTTTTTTTAACCACTTACTAGTGCTATTGATTGATGAGATATTTGATGCAAGAAGTAATAATAATAATAAATATATAACTAAATCTTTATAAAGATAAATAATAAACTAATACAAGTAATATCTGTTTTTCCTATAAACCAATTTAAAGAAGTCAGCACCATCATTTAAACAAATCCTAAGTGATAATCGGCCATTACTTCATCGAATAACTTTTATTGGGTGAAAAAAAAACAGTAGTATCATCCTAATGAAAAACGTTTCTGAAAAAAAAACCTTTAAAATTATACAAAAAAACTGAGGTTGAAATATGTTGACATATATAACAGATTAAATGCTATTGCATTCTCCATAAAAGAGCCCACAGCAACAACTGGTATGAAATAACAACACCAAATGGAGGAAGTTTGACAATACATAATCACCAGCTGCATTTGCTATGCGCAATTTTGCTTTTTTACATAAATAGTAAATAATTGTAGATGATAGTTTGAAATAATTTTATTATTATAACTGAGAAAGCATTTTGTTTAGATAAGCATTTTGTTCGGGAAGAGTTGTCAGCTCCAAGACAATAAATAAAAGTTACAACAAAAGTTAATTACAGCATAATGATAAATGTGAAAGTCATTATCATTATTATAACTATTATTACTTCTAATACAAGTTCATATATTAATAATAATAATAGTTATGACGATGAAAACAACAGCAACAATAATAATAAATAACAATAAAAAAACAGCAGCAACAATATTAATCGCAATATAATTATCTATAATTATAATAACAATATAATCAACAGCAATTATGAGAGTAATCAGAAAACATTAACACTACTAACTATAATATATCGCACATAACAATAAATGATTATTATTTTATAATAATAATATTACCTTTTTTGTACTCTATGTCAATAGATAAGCTCTTCCATTGAAAAGGCCCACCAAGAATATAAACAAGACCATTAAAAAAAAATGATCAGCAACTAACTAAAAAAGACCAAATAACAAAATTAAAAAAGTCATTATTATTATTATACTAATGCACCAGAGTGGTACAGCAACACTACTTTCATCACTCAATACTCTATGCTCGTCTTGCCTACTATATTACTTATAACAGCTTCTTATCAAGAACCATTGGTGCGTCTCTCAGATAGCACAGCTGAAAAGCTGGAACTGCTGCCTTTTTTACCCACTTTTGAACCACTATATTATAATTAATTATCAACACTCAGGCATTCTTCTCTCCCAAGGCCTGCACCCTAGAGCTAATCAATCACAAGTGCACTAATACTTTGCTGAGGTAAACAACAACATTGATTGAGGTAATCCATCGGCATTCATCAACATCGTTTTTCATTGGTAATAATAATAAATAATAACAATAATTCATCAGTAGTGACATAACTAATAAATAACAATAGTCATTACAATAATCATCATTATTATTTATAATAAACCATTTCTTTCTTCGTTAGATTATTGTTTATTATTATTACGGCTATTTATTATTTATTATTATTACGGCTATTTATTATTATTATTATTATTACGGCTATTTATTATTACGGCGATTTATTATTTATTATTATTACGGCTATTTATTATTTATTATTATTATTACGGCTATTTATTATTATTATTACGGCTATTCATTATTATTATTATTACGGCTATTT
>CALYOO010000124.1:0-34471 GCA_945261195.1 Cryptosula pallasiana
GATATATGACGATAATAATAATTATTATCATTCATTATTATTATTATTTTTAATAGTAATATAATAATAATAAGTAAGTATTATCTATTATTGTTGTCATTATTATTATAATCGATATTGTATTGTTAGTAATAATTAATAGTTACAGACAGTAGGTAGTATTATTTTGGTTCATAGTTATTCTTCAAATGTTATTGGTTATTTGATATGTATCTATGATAATGATATCACTTCTTTTTATAGCAATAATAATGATAATCATAACCAATATTATATTACACTGACTCGATTTTTGAGCTATAGATTAGAGGGCAAGCAAGATGTCGACTGTATGTTGTATCTACTACTACTTTATATTATATATATACTATTCTATATCTGTTACTAGTAATGTACAAATATCTGTGATGTCTAGTACTGGTAAAAATATATGTTTTTCCTATGCTTGTAATGTCTCTGTTACACCTACTACTAGTAGTATAGATGTTATAGCTACTACTAGTAACATATGTTAAATCTACTACTGAAAATGTACATGCATATCTACAACCAGTGGTATATATGTTATGTCTACCACTAGTAACGTGTATGCTATACACAATACTATTAGTGATCTCTACCACTAGTATTATTTATTCTATCTCTATTACTAGTAGTACATAAGTTATATTTACTACTAGTAGTCTGTATGCTAGATCTACCACTAGTAATGTATATGTTATTTTTACTACCAGTAGTGTATATGCTATATCTACTGCTCATAGTGTACATATTATATTTATTAATGGAACATTATCTGGTATATCTACAATAAGTAGTAAACACGATATATCTGGTTCTAATAGTGCATATGTTATATATGCTACTAGTGTTGTATATGCTATATCTACTACTAGTATCATATATTTTATGTTGATTCCTAGTTTAGTGTAGTGAATATGCTGTGTGTACTACTAGTAATACATCTGCCACATCTACTACTAGTCGTATATAAGTTATATCTACTTCTCATCCTAAATACGTTATATCTACTACTAGTAGTATGAATGTTGTATCTATTATTAATAGTGTGAAACTTATATCTACTACTAGTAGTATGAATGTCATATCTGCTACTTGTAGTGTATATGCTATATATACTACGAGTAACATATCTATGCTACGTTTAGTACTGGTAGTGTATATGTTATATCTACTTCCACAATGTATATTCTATATCTGGTATGTGTAGTACATCGATGACCTCTACTACAAGTAGTACATCGGCTATATCTACCACTATTAGTGTATCTGTTACATCTACCACCAAAAATTTGTCTGTTTTAGCTACGTCTAGCAGTTAATCGGTAACAAGTAGATTTTTATTCACCTAGTGATAATACTTTTATATTACTATATGGAACTAGCGTCTTTGCCGATGTTTCAAATTTTACATCACGCATATCTTTCTTGCAAAATGAAAACCATAAGGTAGTAGCAATCTTGATAGTCAACATATTTCTTACCTTTTAGTTTTACGACCACTCGTAAAATGTTCATAATACTCAAATTTGGTTCCTCATTTCCGTTTGTGATATCTGGTAAAAAAAGTTACAGAATTGTCGTATATGAAATGGATGACATATGAAACATGGAAAATGTGCTTCACACACCCAAGAGACAGTTTGTATTTTGATTGGTAAGGGTGGGGATTGATGCCCTCTTTTTCATGCTCAATGAGACAATGACTTCCCACCCAGAGTATGTCTCACAAAGCCTGCTCTAAGCTTTTTAAAAAGGTACTTCACATCTCAGCTAAATAAAAGGAAAAAGACTGTTTTATAAAGCGGCAAATGCATAACATTCAAGTACTTTTGCACTTGTTTATTATCCGCTCTCGTAAATAATTTAGATGTTTCACTCACCTTTGCTTAGGGTTTTCTCAGTTTCAATAAATGCTTTGCCACAAAGATTTCATGATTCTGCCTATCTCACATCGCCTGAAAGAAGCAATTACTAGTCTTATTTAGAACAAATATAGTTTCAAAAATTCTGTTGTCGATCAATTTTAAGCAAGGCTGAAACAAATCTATACAATAATACATGCATACAGACTTGAAATGAGTGTAGGCACCTAGAATTAATGCTGATCAACCTGAAATGAATGTCTAAAGTAGTTGATAAAAAATGTCTCAAAGTTTCTCTTGAGAGTGCCGGCATTTAGTGAACATAAACACCGGTTGGAGATTTGGTCCAGGAGTTGTCTGCTTTCATTAGAAAACAGGTATTGCTAATTCCTGGAACCTTGTTTATCGGAATAACCATTGAATCCCTAATCAGTTCCAGTGACCTGTACCCTGTTGTATTAGTGTCTCATTGGAAAACATTTAAGTGTGAATTTTTCCCATAGTGCTAAGCTCTGGTGATACTGCAGTACTGTAACTACTATAAAACTGATTTGACATAATATGCTACTCCTAACATACCAAGTGTGACCAACTCATGGATTATAGGTATGTCCATCTTGAGGCACGTCATCCGATCGTTCTCCAGCTTCAGCGCAGTTTTCTTGAAATCTGTAGTCCTTTAAATAGTAACAAATTATTTTTGGACACTCATTTGTCGTTGTTATTTTGATGACATTTACAATGCATTACATAGCCCAGTATTTTTTGGACCGCTCACTGTTATCAGGCTATGGTTTGCTTGAAATATTATTGTCAATGACAAGCTTTGGCTAGTAAATGTCAATTTAACAGGTAGCGACAGGAGAAAATTGTTTTTCAAGTAAGCACTGTTGTAAAAAATGTTTTATGAAAACCCTTGCATTTGATTAGAGCTTAAGTTGTTTTACGCTATACCTGCTCATAAGGTTTTGTGAAGCAAAATCTAAAACACACACTAAAGCTACGTTCACACTAAGCAATTCTCGGCCGAGTGGAAGGAGCAAAAAATAGGCTCGCAAGTGTGAGCAGTGAAATCTTCAAGATTTTAAATCGGTGGGCGATTTTTTTCATCGGCAGTGATGGTTCTCTGTACGATTATCGGCCTGTCTAGCCAATCAACATCCACATCACAGCTTTTCAATTTAATGCTTTTCAAGAAACTTGCAGCTGCTTGATAATTATTATTTACCCAATTTTAGAGTATTTTTTAATATTTCCCTGATCAACTGCAAGTCTTGTTTACTAGTAGAATAATAAGGTGGGTATACTAACTATTATCAATATAAATTGAAAACAAGTACCAGCGCCATGATATTGAAAAATAAGATAAATTTTTACTAATTTTAGGAACCATTTCACAAAAGATAAAAAAGATCACTGTAGTTCACTGTTTGTTTTTTTGCAGAATGGTACAGTTGTTTTTATCCAAAATTATGTGATTTTAATGGAAGCATTTAATGATAGAAGTTGATGTGAGTTGAGTAACATTGTGTGGTTGTGTTTTTAAGTTTTTTGCTGTTCCATCAATTGTGCAAATCAAAATTAGGTGAATATTAGATATGATAAATTAGAATCAAAGCAGGGTGGTTTGGTCAAACAGCAAAAAGGGAAATATTGCAGTTTAACTTTTGTCGACAAACATTTTTGTTTGGATTTTTTGTTACGGTAAACTCTCACTTTGGTCGTCTGCATAAAGTAAAGTTTTTATAACTGATTTAGGGCATTGTTTTATCACAGAAGAAATTGTGTTGATTTGTAAATCTGCAAACTAAGCTGCTTACCGCATTAAAAATCTCAAATTTATGACAAGAAAAAAAATAACATTTTCTGACAAGAAACTTCCACTATTCACACATTAGTTAAAGTACAGATAGTGCCAATGACTGTTTGCATACCTGTAATTTTTTGTGATAGCATGTATTTTAGCTCATCGCCCTTCTCATTAAACTTCTCTTCTCATCAGCTCTTCCAGCGAGTCATCTTTCTACCATACAAATTAAAGAAAACCCGATTGATTTATTTACAGAAATTTGATTATCGTCTCAACAGCAACCAATCAATTGTTTCCCTTCTAAATGACAATTTAGTCACTCTCTGAACCTAATCCTGATGCTCAAAGTGGTGCTAAACCTATTGCAAGCAAGTTTCAACTTTTTGATTTGCCTTAGCTAATCAGGTGATGGCCAGTCTTATTTGGAAATATTTCAAGTTTCAACGACAATCATACTATGAAAATTTGTTGGATCAGATGAGATATACCTAATACAATGTTTTGGTTTGGAATTGCACTTTCTATTTTAGGTTTTGAAGAAAATTTTGGATTTTGTAAAGAAAGTTTCTTAATGGGTTGGCAGTAAAATTATTATGCATTTATGAATTTTTCAAAATGATTTATTAGTCAAAAAAATCTTCAGATAAGTACAATCGGAATCAATGAAATTGATATTGAAACTTTTATTTCAAATTTATCTTTCCCATCAATGATAAAAAAAATGCTGGTATATTTCAAGCAATAAAGGCATGGTATTAAAGCAGTCTTATGATATAAAGTCATTGGCAACTTATTGGATCATTTTGAAGGGCCTAGGATGCCTAATTTTAATAGGATTTGAGTTAATTTGAACTTTTTGAGGTTGAAATGTGTTCAGAAAAAATATCTGGAGTTGCACTCTCACCAGTAAGACGATTCCTATAGACACAGTCAGCACTACCCAAGACTCAATTTTTTCCCGAAGACACAACAAGTTATATAGAGCTATAAATTCTGGCTTGTTTGCATAGAAGTAGGGCCCCCTAAACATTGGCATTGTGCAGAGACTCTTTTGATTGCAAAAGAATTATGTTGTAACAAATTTTAACTTTTTTTGGAGGTGATTTTCTCTTGTCAGCAAATTGCTTTATCTTTGTAGTCTCGCTATTATGTATACACCAGCGTTCACCTGATAGTGTTTGTGATCGGAAGAATTAATTACAATTTTCAAGTGAAAAGTTAATCAAACAATACCATTAGTATAATTTTACAATAATTCCAGGTGAATAGAAACATTGCCGAAATTGTATTTCTAACGTTGTTTTTTACAGCAACGATAATAATTAAACCTTCCAAAAAAACCCCAAATAATAATAGTTAAGTTTTTTAGACTGAAAAGTAACAAAAATGGTACAAACTATTTGCTGGAATATACTATATAATATCGTAATCCAGATAGTCTCTTTTGTCGAACGCGTTGTGATAGACCACCATAGACCTCTACCTAGCTATTGCATCTTGTTGCCGCAAGTGAGTTTTCTCAAAAGTTTTACAATGCTTGATAGAAAACAACTCTTCACACAAAGTGAGTCTTGAAAAGCCCGTTTTAAGCCCTTCAAAGCAAACTTCTGTAAAATTGTAAGATTTTTATAGAATGAAGCAAAGCGAGATAAAGATCAATATTTTTTGTGGCTTTTTGTATGAAAACCTGTCACTGTGTCATGGTCCAATAAATTTTCATGACTTTCAAAGGTTGAGTTTTAAATAATTTTCTCCTTGTTTCAATTAAAATTTGAGAAAAAGTTAATCCCTGCATGAGGTGTTGCATGATACATACCTTCATTCGGCTGACATTGTAAGATAAATTGTAGCTTTTGCGAAAATGCGCTACCCCGGTCATCAATAATCAGAAAATTTGGCATAAGAAAGACTTTTTCCTCATCAGGCAAGTGCTCAGCTCTTGCACCACATTGGCAGGGGAGGAAACTGCTTGGTCTTGCCAGACCTGCCTCAAATTCTCTTGCTGGTAAATCTCCTGAATTGTTTGAGATAGAGCATTTATTACACATCTTGATTAAAGTGCCATACTCTATCAAACAAATCCATAGCAATGAAATGCTTCATGTTTTGAATGTGACTTTTGTGGTAAGCAGTTCCTTCACAAATATTAATTTCGGTAAACAGAATTCAAAATGTTTATCTAAGTCTGTGAGGCTAGAAAGATATCTGTGAGCGACGCTTTCACTATAATAATATATCACATTTTAATACGTAATTTTATTATTTGTAAAAACTCTACATGTTCAAATTAAACAATAAAAACGTTAATCATTTTCATTTAGTGATTTTCCCCATCTGTGTTGGTAAAATAGCACGTATTTCAGATTTTATTATCATTCAGTGTAGTCGAAAAACCACAGCTAGAAATATAGTTTTGACAACACTTATCTATCACAAATTATTATAGAAGCATATAAACCTACAAGCCTGTTTTAAAGCATTCCCGTAAATGCCATACCAAAAGGCACCGGAAGCATCAAAATAAAAACCTGTATATTGATTTCTACCTCTTATATCAGGAGCCACCATCAAAATTACTACTTTAAACTCAAGCCCGTTGTTTAATAAACATTGACTACTTTTTGGGTTACAAATAGTTGTTTAGCAACAAACTATTTTTCATCAGGATGTCGTGTTATTTCTGAAATTGAGAGACGGCGTGGTTTGCACTTGGTTAAAAAGTATTATTTTGCACAGAGCACAATTGTTATTGATAATTTTTTGTCTCCAAATATATTTTCAGCGTTTTTTGTAAACCAGTTGATCGAACCAATCCGTCAAAAAACTTTTTTCTGGTTTCCCACCTATGTTTAAATGGACCAACACACATTGAACAATGATCCCGTTTTCATTGTCAGAAAATTATTGTTTTAGTTTGAATCACATATTAACAACAAATAGACACTCCAAAAAGTAGTTTTTTTCTAAATATGATAAGTAGAAAACTAAAATATACCTATCAAAGATTTGGAATTACTCAAAACCATAATAAACAACAGCTCAGAAGCTCTTCCACCTACCTGTGTACAGTCGTAGTTGGTTGTGATATTCTCTGCCATTGCAGATAATTGGCATTGCGGCTGTTTGTAGCTCAATAGCCCGAGCCTCCACTTATGCCAACTGGTGGACCGTCCAATCATATGCAAGTACGGTCTCTCAACGATGCTTTGTACATCAATACTAAAAGAAAGACAACTGAGTTACGGATAAGCATACGCCAACTGTCCACGACAGAGTCAATGTGTTAACCTAGATGTAGAGAAGTAAGTTTCCTGTTTGTTAATATAAGACTAATGGCAGTTGGCAACAAAACATGAAGTATGTCAGAGCCAGGAAAACTAACCAACGACCAAAACATAGTTACTCCTGACATTTAGGAGTGCTCAGCCTTACATGTCACCTTGGTCATCAAATATTCAAATCAAAGTAATCTTGGCAAGTGTCACACAGCTGATTGTTGAAAAACCAAACAGTCATTACATAATAAGAGTGGGAGCATATGTCAGAATGGTCATGTCAACACACAAAGTGGTGGATGGTTTCTAACTGTTAAACTTGTTCTCTGAGCAGGTGTTGAAAATCATCTACTTTTGTGGGCACTACACCAAGATAGGGTAAAAATAGACAACTGTGTTACTTTATCCCACATTAATTAATTTATTATTTAGTTATTATTAATTTATCCCAAAGTGCCACATTCTGGGACTTTATAATCAAGCAGTTTTAATTTTATAATGTCCATGATTTTTATTCAAAAAAAATTCCGTCCAAAAGTAATTAACGCAAATCCTAATCTTTCTTAGGTCTGTACCTTGGCTTTTCTCTGGAATAGCTCTGCATTGCTCAACCGTAAGAACTACACTCTTGGAGTCTCTCATGATTCTTTTTATTTATCCAATGACTCGATATTGTGCTCTCGGATGTTTTGTAGACTCACCACCCTGCCATAGCTTCACTTTCCGATTGTAGCAGCTCCTCTGCGAAGCTCTTTAGTAATTAGGCATATAGCCCTGCCAATGTTGACCTCTCCACTCGCTATCTGTCTGTTTCTTTCTACCACTGTAAAATTCATCAGCGTTTGTGAGACTATTGTATTAACCTGGTATTCACAGCTGACTAACATACAGTTTTTACTTGGTCAATAGTTTAAAAACAAACCATAGTAATCCGTTCTGTCATTTCAATGTTTTAATGCAAGCACTCATATTCCATGCTACCTGTTGTGAACATGTTAACATGACTTTTGATCACTGAAACTTACTTTAATATTCTAAATACTAGCTCAAAAATAAAACTATGTAAAAGTGCACAAGCATTGGCAGATGCCATTAATGTAATATACCTGAGAGTCATTGTTGATGTTGCCACCGGTAGTTCTTCAGAGTCCACAAATTCGTGTCAAATGCCTCCACTTGAGATTAGATGATTTTTCAAAGTCCTTTGCACCATCACGGAGCTTTGTGACTTTCCTCTCCAGCTCATTTTTTAAGCGATCATTGTTTATCTCGTAGCTGGCTAAACTACCGACATGTGACCGGATTTGACTTGGTCCGTGTTGGCTGTACCGTCTTATTCTTCTTCTATTCCATTCTCTGATAGAATATCTCCCACTATAAAAAGCACATGTCATATTTCAGACAAAGACGTTTTTGTGCCATTTGGTCTCTTTGAATGATTTTTGGCCTTATTTTCGGAGGCACTTGAGGCATTTGATGCATAATTTGTACAAAATGGGTTTTATTCTGTTAGATAAGTTATCACTAATTAACTTTTAATAAAGAGTTTGGTGTAGCTATTCTTGAAAAAAAACATTCGTGCCACGACTATCAATTGAGTTAAGTTTAAAAATGAAATCATTGCAACGTAACAAGAATCAATCTTTCACTGGTTTGTTAAATAACTCATTCCTTATTAGCAACGGGACAAAGATGATTTCATACAGTCTAAAATGCTCTAATTTTAATTTTTTACGGAAGCAAAAACTAACCTGTCCAATACCAGTTCTCTGCCTTTGTAACGAAGTTTCTTCCATAGCTCTTTCTCCACTTTCATTCGAGGATAGTGTTCAACTTGTTCTCTATTATATACTTTCAACTCATTTTCTGAGTTGAAAGTAACAACTTGCAAACCCACAGTAAATGTTAGCAAATTTAGGCATATTGAGTACTAAATAATCTAGGTTTAAGTAGTGATGAAGTAGCAAAGTTTGCTGACAAACTCACGAGCTGCCAGTCACAGTTTAGTAACCAATGAAAGTTGCACCATAGTCCCTTTGTTCACACACCAATGCAGGATTGCTCGTTATGTAATACATCACCACAAGTTTGTTGGATTTGGTTGCTGCTCACAAGCCAGTTATTGTCATGTTTCACTGATTCTGGCTTGCCAATTTAACACCATTTTCTCCATACAACTTTAATACCACGACAACAAAGGCAATGCTAAAGTGTGACTTGGGTTCACAAACGTAGTCCTCTGTTGGAAATCTTTGTTTTCTCTGAAGTGTATTAAATCATAAAACACTGAAATTTCCTGATTTTTCCAGCAAAATTGCATATTATTCTACGGAAACTATACATGGTAGCAAAGATTATACATTTAAACCAAATCAATTGACTTTATATCTCAAACCCGTCAAAAATACATACTGTATTAATTGTTGCACTACATTCCTTGCTTATACATAACAGCAGCGCATTCATTGCTGTTTTCTATGGAACTCAAAGGAATGCACTAGTAATCATCAAAGTTGGGCAAAAAGTTTACATTTTTCTTGCCAGACAGATAAAACAGAATTGTAATATGTTTTGTCGTTTGTTGTCAAAGATATTCAATAAATTCGAATGCATGTATTCGGCCAACATGTTATTAGGTTATACTTCACTTTTATAACTTAAACTAATTTTGAACAGTTTCACTTGTTAGCTAGTTCACTTGTTAGCTAGTTAGCTGTTAATCCTCTAGCTTGTGAAATGGCAGTTTAGCATATTGGTCTTTGTTCTCAGAAGAGCGAACTTGTTATAGATTACATAACTAGCTGCTTTAGCTTTAGCTGCTTTAGCGAACGGCCTGCTAATTGATCATCAACATGCGAAACCTCCAAACAAACTTGTTTTGCAATTTGTTCTGCTCAAACATTTGCTTATAAATAAGCGTTGGGGCAAGCAAAGTTTCACAAACTGGTTTGTTTTTTCCACTTTATCATTTTGTCTCCTTTGCTAAATGCGTATTTGTTATTTGCTTGCACAGCCACCTTGAGTTTTCTGTGGGAGCAACACCATGCTATCACCCATCAGTTTAGTTAAACTTGGCAATTGATAAATGAGACAATGAAGCTGGCTGTATGATAAAGCCTGGTTCACATATCGTAAGTTATCAGAAGTGATCGCAGATCAGCGTATGATGATCTGCGATCCATGTTCACATAAACTTGGCACAAATTAAGATCTCAAGAAGTATAATCACTCTCTTGTCTGAAAGGTTATAAAATGCTGAAGCCCGCTGTCACTGACCAATGATTATTTATACTAAATGCATTTTCGTTGTTCAACGACCAATGTATTTATTGCATTTAATTTCATTGTAATGTGAGTCAACTCATATGATAATGAATTTTTGTTTTATGTTTTTCAATTCAGTTTATGACAAATTATTATTAAAATGGCACATTCTTTTTACCATTTTCCTAACATATATGTATACAAGGTAAAGATTGTACACATTTAAAACGACTGGGTGTTATCACTATTCGGGAGAGTGTTGTTATTGTTCAGAGCGTCTAAAGTTGAAGCACAGCTTTAATCCCTTCCCCCTTTTGTTCCCAGTAAAGCAGTGAGTCATAACACTAATGTTAACCACTGTACTGGCTCCTACAGTGTTAACACAGCAAAAGTGGCTGATTTTAGATGTTTAATGGAGAAACAGCAAAGTGATGAATTGTAGGAATAGTAAATTGAATATTACATACAAAAGTACTTTCAACAGTTACTCTGTGAATGCTGGCATTAGCAAAGGTTTACTAAAGCCTCATATGAACAAGAATTATAACAATTCAGTAACGCAACCCTATGGTGCTCTGAAACTCTCACTCCGCACTCCTGAAGTCAATTTGACCAGTCTCATTTTTATAAGAGGTTTAATCACAGCTATTCACAAACCATTAAAATAATAAGATCTCTAAATTCAGAATTAAAAATCTATGATATATATGTGTATATATATGTGTATATAATTTTTATGAAAATGAAACTTGCTGGAATGCTTATGATGATAATTTTCTCTTAGTTCATTTAGAGACAAGTATTAGTGTACGGTAGCAATAGCATTCGCAATATGAACATAATAACTAATTATCCCATTTCTTTAGGCTTCCAATCACAAAAGAACTGACTTGCTCTTCTTCACTCAGCATCAAATCAGCAGTTGATACGTGAATGAAAAGTAATGAAGGCTGGAAGTATAACCTTGTGAGCCGTATAGTCCTTTATAAGTGATGATATGTTCGTATGTAATAGAAATATAAACCAGGAGAAATGAATAGCTGCTTGAAGGTGCTGCACAAAAATGTATTGTGGCAATCCATGCAAAGGAGTCCACCAGCCCTAAAGTATGCATTGCACTGCACATAAGTATTTGAGCTTCATACTAAGCTCTGTAATAGCCGATTAAATTATTTTTCTTTGTTGCATGGTTAAGGAAAAAACATGATACCTTAACATCTATGGATACTTATAGTGGATATAGATTTTTTGAAAATGAAATAATCACACCGTTGAATTTTCAGCCTTTTCTCCCACCCGCCCATAAAACATTCAAATATATAGTGCATCATCAATAACGATTCATGAGCACACACTTAAAAGTGTATGTAATTGATCAACACAGGATTGACAGCAAATAATTTTGTACTCTATTTCTTGAAAATTAATAATTGAGCCAAATAATGTTGCTGCTCTGCTTTACTACACGCTGGTGAGTATCAATGACAAATTATATTTTTATTCCCATTATAGCAATTGAATCTATCAATCTTGCTGCTATTTACTGTACAACAGGCTCATACTAATGTGTCTATATGATAATAATTGTGTACCACTACGACATTCTTGATAAAAACCTGTGTGTTTTGCTTAAATCAATTGACGAATTGATTTGTTTGCTTTTCCATTTTGTATTTACTGAATGTACTGAGAGCCTTTGCGGGTACTTGCATGCTCAACTGTGACCATCAGAAATTTATTTTTTGAAAAACTATGAAAACAATTTTTATTTGGTTGCAGAATGACTTACAAAGTGCACTACTTACCATCACTTTGTTTAATTGGTTTCGTCAAGCAGTAAAATATAAAACCATCTAGTCAAAGCCCTATCGGTTTTTAGTTCTAAAAAATCTTGGTGTTCAAAGCGAAGCTTTTGAGAATTTTGATTTTGAATGTTCTCTGATGCTATTCAAGGTTGCTACATTCACTGGATCCAAAATCACTATCAAATGCTCACTTCAAGCTTCTTCATAGGGGATAATTATTAGTGATGGATAGCCAGTTTATGTGTTGTTTGTTGTATTTGTTTCACACTATAAGCAATACCATGGGTGATGCATAGACATTGGGCTGGCCACTGGTGAACATAACCAAGACATAATCAATGTCCAAAGCCATTCACCTTAAGCTAGTAAGTGGCGGAAGTAATTTTAATTTATTTAGTGAAAGCAGGACACAACAAACAATACCGTTTAATATGGTGGCTCATAACTGGAAACTTTCTTGTTTCCACAAGTGTATAAACACTCGTGAAACAACTAGATCTTTGATTAGATTGAATAGATGAATAGCTTAATGAGCTGCATTACAACTTGAAGGCAATTGGGATTCAATGCCAGCTCTTGCTAAATGCAGCATGTTATTCGATAAGATTATTTCTGGCTAACAACTATAGATAATTTACAACCATCTAAATGCTTTGCAAATCCTCCAAATGCTATTGAAATTCAAAAGGTCAGCAGCAGCTCAAACCTTACATGTATAAACATTTTCAAAGTCAGATGATTCGTTTTAAAGCCCTACAAACTGTTTTTGAAATGGTCTGAACTATGTTGAAATAACCATGCCTGTTCAGTCGTAGCCAATAAACATAATTTTTTGTAGCTTTTTTTTAAAACATCTGTTACTGGCACAGTCTCCAGTAGACACAAAATGTATCATCCGCTTGAGTTGACAGTTGTACGAAATCATCTCAAAATGAAATAATTAATTCTGCAAGCACGAAACCAAAAAAAGGTAAATAATAAAAAAAATACTACATAACAAATATTGCACTTTTGCATTGCAATATTCATCTAATAGCAAAGTTTACCTGGTCACTAAATCAACCATTCACATCAACACATTTCACTCTTTGGAGCATCCCAGCATTGAACTATATTTTGTTGAGTTTCTGAATTTTCAAGTTTTAAGCAGCAGATTGCTGTATTGACTAACCCTCTAGGCCCCCTCAATGCTGATCTACAAGACTGCAAAATACCCCTTTTCCAGAAATGCTCACCAATTTTCACACTGCTTAAAAGTGACATCATCTTTGGATCAGAAGTATGTGTACTTCTTTGGCGTACAGTATTTATTTGGCTAATCAAATCCCGCTATTTCTTTTTATTATTTTGTTTATTATTATTTTGACCGCATACTACGGTCCTTTTATGTATAAATACCATTTATTGTTGTCTAACTCACCAAAACAAGAGCAATTTTTTTCTACCCTATTGATGGAAAGAATTTAGATGATCCTTGTGATTGTGATCATATTGGAATAGGACCACCTGACAAATCTCGCAATTGTCTCTTGTTGCTATTTCACATATGAAATTTTCGTAATAAACAAGCGTTGATTTTGTTCACTACGCGTGTGCATTATTTGTGTCCATATTGAGAGAAACTACATTCAGATTTTACGCGATCAGCATGAAGATTCAAGCCATATGAAAAATGGCGCTTAACTGGAAAACCCAACATTAATACTTCATGTACATATAGCGATCGTGCTAGCGATGTTGCTTAGCGATTGGGGTAGTCGCTCCCCCGAATTGCACAATTTTTTGTTACTACCTATTCTTCAGCGATTCCGGTCAAACTCGCTGTTACAAAGCACAGCCTTCAATTTATTATAGGATCGTTGATAGATCGGAGCACTAAATATGACAAGGCACTATTGAAAACTAGGGTAAAGTTTTTTTTGCAATGTGATTGGCTTGTGATTTTTTTATCCCTATCAAAGCCTGGCGATTACCTCAAATAAAATGCTAGCAATGGCTTAGCGAAAAAAAGAAGTTGCAAAATCATACAATTGCTGAGGAAGTCGCTGAGTAATTGTTATATGTACATGAGTTATTAATCTTAGAATCAATTTTTTATGGGTTGTCTTCGTAAGGATTCTTTATTCCTGTTGCAATGACCTTCAGTAGACTTAAGACTAAATGAATTGCCCAATCACATTTCATTTCAATTGCATACGATGTAACTTCATTTATAAAAATTTACTATTATTTATTATAACTTACCACTCCCACAATCCAAAAATGACGTACTTGGCAATCAATAGAAGTTATACAAAGCTCAATCTCAGCTTATGCGACGAGCATTTAAGGCTAGTGGGCTTTTGGCAAGCTTGTAAATCATGACTGAGTGGGCATAGAGGGTTATTTAATACATCAATCTGCTGCTTAAGACTTGAATATTCAGAAATTCAAACAAAAAGTGATCAGGCTGGCATGCTTTAATGTCAAAGTTTCTATACCTATGAAAATGCTTCACTTTGTCATATTCAAATTTCTGTATTTGTAAAATTATTTTACTTTGGTCAGCTGAAACTTCCATATCCACAAACTTAGTTCATTTTATCATATTAAAATTTCTAAATGCATAAACACCTTTCACTCTTTCATGCAAAATGATCTATATTCATAAACATTTTCAGGCCAAAATTATCATATCTATGAATCTATTCAACTGCAATGTTCACAAGTATAAATCATTTTTGCCACTCCAAATGTCCACAATAACAACATTCTTCCTGCGTTAGAGTTCTTTCTGTTAAATAGTTTTTAATATTACTAATATAAATCATAGGGTTACTCCTAAAATCAAGAAAGTTTTCTCACAAAATTTTAAAAGCCTAGCTTTGGAGCAGATCAATACTCAACAAACTTTTAATATCTCACTGAGAAATTACTCTATTGCTTTAGCACTTCACTGTCTGTGGGAGACCAGCTAGCCATATGATGCAATTGTAATGATTGAGCAAAACATTTCTACCAACCAACAAACATTAGAAACGTTCTCAAAATACTTCTGACCATTCACTCCTGTTAATTTAATTTACTCCATTGTATTCCACCTTGAAAGTTCTCAAGAGCGCGCTTACATAGTGGGATCACACTTATCAATGAGTTGGATCACAGCTTATCAACTTGCAACTGCAATAATACTTCAGTTACATACTGGCTAAACTGATCACATCGAAATTCTCATGTTTTAGTATTAGTATGAAAGTGTTTTGTGATGAGAATATATTACTCATTTTAATACCCCCTTAAATGTTGATGATAATTAAAATTAAAGACGAAATTGAATAAACAATGTTTTGTTTCCATTTTAATACAAGTGTGGCGTTTCTTCAGGTTCATTTGTCACCTACCAACATGTTTACACATTCTTTTCATGAGTAAATCTATTTTGATGTTTCAACATGCAAAAACATGTTTCATTTTTTCCCCATCAGTATCCGTGTTAATTTACTTTAGCATGTCCATGTAACTTCTTGGAGTATCAGTGAATGTTCATAATTCATAAACATGGTCCACCGCTTCACCACTAACCTTTTTCAATTACTATATTTTTTGTGTTGAAATGAATAAAACAAACAATAATTTTCTTTGACTTGCATCTCATGTATTAGAAGCACAAACTCTTTTTTACTTTGAAATCTCGTTTTTAATTAACATATTTCCCTTCCATCCATTGGAATTTCCACATTCATTAATATTAATCATTTGTTTCTGTTGGCTTATTAATATTGATAGAACATATTCTACCAATCGATTGTGGAGTTTCCATATTCACTAGCGTGTGTTACACTTTCGTTGTAAAGTTTCCATATTCATAAACATATTTTACTCGGACTTACTGAAGTTTTCGTATTCATGTACGTATTTCACCGATGTCTACGGAAGTTTGTGTATTCATATTCAATAAAATTATTGATATATTCAAGTACTTTTATTCGTGCTTGAAGGTTATTAAAACGCAACCGTTTTATCTTGTCTTCCCTCCCGAATGAGATTTGTAATTTTTATTGAATTGTTCAGCTTAGTCGCTCAGCTTCATTAATGAAAGTTTACTGTTCAATAAAATATTTGCTCCAGAGATTTCTCTTAATTTTTGGTACAGTGATTTAGTTGTATTTTGCTGTGAGACCTGGTTAGTTCTAACAAATCAAATTGAAAGGATTGCGGCTGTCAGATAAACCATTAATTTCCCTACTGGCTTACTTGGCTTTTGTACCATAACTTTACTTCTTTGTTATTTTAGGCATAGATTAATCACCAACTTTTCATCATCAGGTTAATACTAACGAAAACAACAACTGTAATCCAGATAATGTAAGAATTGAAGCAATTCCTATTCAAGATATAAAAGAGTTTGTCATATATGATTTTTTAGAGTTGTCCCCACTGCTTTCCCCATTCTTCACTAGTTGTATGAGTGCCATAGCATTAAATTTCATCATAACATGTGAAACAAAATTGATTATCTGCTGTGTGGCTTCCATTGATGTTCTTTGGTGAGTGTACTAATGCTGAGTTTAACTCTTGATTTGCTACTTGAAGCATTTGTATCAAATGCTATTGCAATGACATCTTGCTATCAAGCATACAACAGTAAAAACTATTTAATATCCCAGGTTTCTGTTTTTATTTCACACTCCTCAGCTTAAATAACTTAAGAGCCAGCCATCAAACATTCAATATAACATGTCAGGTAATCTGCAGTGAGAACATTAAGTGAAAGTGGGCTTGCACTGAAATATGAAATGTGTTTGTCTGTTGGCAGCATGATGATACACTTCAACATTTATAAACTGAAGTCAGAGAGTAGTTACAAAAAATTATTCATTTATTCATTTGCGACTTTTGTTAAACCAGTTTTAAATTTTTTATTTACTTGCCTTTAATTGCGTCAAACATTATTTGAGAATATTTTCAGCAGTTTGTTATTTTTTGCTTATTACTGGCGTATATTGAATGATGCTACAATTATTTTGAAATTTTATTCTTATTTGGCTTTAGCGCAGGTGAAGTGGCGAGGCTGGTCAAGCTACTAAGCTGGATTTTGTCAACTTTCTATTCCACATGTGCTACCTCGCCAACAGAGCAATTCGTTGTTAACCTCGCTACAAATGATCCAACAACGGAACTGTGAACTTCAACAGAAGCGAGATCATTGTAGACTTTTTCAGCAACATTCTCTTGACTCATTCTCTTGCTTTTGCAGTCCCAGTGGCTGGTAAGTACATGTTTATATATAAAACTCTCTTCTCTACACTCACATTAAAATTTCTCCTCATTTTTTGTAACAAGTTCTCTCGATGTATGTGCCTGAGTTCTGCCTCCTGCCATTAGATTTGTCTGCAATTTTGACAGCAGTATACAGAGCCTCTTGTTGCACATTCAGTCAAATCTGGAAGTTTTTACCGTCTTTTTTATAATCGTATTATAGCCATCATATGGTCTCTGTAGGTCTTTTTATCACCAAAAATCGTGATGTAATAGCTAGTGTGTTATTTTATGGAATTGATTTAGTTAAAAGGTGTGGACAAGTAACTAATTTTCTTTCAGTACCAAAATTAACTGTTAGACTGATATGATACATTTTAGCACCATGAATGAATCCTAGGAGCGGAAGCCTCAGCTAGCCGTTGCTCAAGATATTTACCCGGAGGGTGTCGTGTGACACAATAATAATTACATGTATGATAACTTGGCAAAATATAAAGCTCTACCACCAACTGATGTAATGAAATTAGATGAGTGACATTGACAGGATCAATCGTTCCCCCAACCCTTATTCCCTTCATTTTCCCTCACTTTTCTTTCTCTCTTTTTTAATGCTGGTAACACCAAACCTTGTTTTCATGTGATTCAGCTTCACCGCCATTTAATTCAATGCTTCTTGTTCATTGATTTGTTAACTTAATCAAATAACAGTGTAATCCTCATCCTTCTACGATGTCATGTAATTCTTTTTGGGTTATTCTCTAAGCGATAATGAATGTTTGTTGTGAATTTACAATTCGCTAACAGTACTGTGCTATAAATGGATTGTACAAACAATGTCATCATGAGTTGTTTCTTACTTCAATTCTTCCATCTTCAGTCTTTTTACATTACAGGAAGTTATTAAAACAACAAGTTTTTGACTGCGCAAAGTTATGTCTAACTATAAATTAATAACAAAGATTAATGTTAGGGACTGTTTTTAGCTGATAACAAGTTTGATTTGGAATTGTCTTTTCCTGACTTCAGTTTCTATGAAAGAATGTTGAAATGCTCAAGTGCATATTGTTACACGATTTTTGAGAAGTTGTGCTCTCTTTATGTTGCCTTGTAGTTATCGCTCAAGTGATTTTAATAGCGTCGGCTAGTTAATTATGTTATTATTACAGGGATGGGTGCTTGGCAAAGGTTCCTGTAGTAAGTAGGACTGAGTTGAAACCCTGGTTAAACATCTGTAGCTATGTGCAAATATCCAGTAAGCAAGGTATGTTCTCTAACCTCACAAACCATTGAGCACAAACTGTGGAGAAACCAAACTAATTTGTACAAACTTGTGATTGGATGAATCTCCAATAAGCAGACTTTGATTGGCTGTTAGTAGCAACTTTTTTTATATAACCAAGAAATGCTGGATCTAGTTCTGTGGAGGTCTTGCAGTCTATGTAGCCTGAACGCTTCACTGATTTTGGAGTTGGATAGCTATGCAAAACTTCACTCATAGTAGTAAAGAACACTAGCCACTGTGGCAATTAAAGTTAACAGCTTTCACTTCAGCTTGTAACAGTTTAATTCTATAGCCAATGCTGTGAATGCTTTGTATTATTATAATTAATTACCACAGTAGTAGGTGATGAATAGGCATCAGTGGTGAGTTGAATTAAGCAGAAGGATGCCAAGCTTCTGGTATAGGTGTTTTTTAGGAGATTCAATGAAGTTAAGCAACAGAACCTATTTTTTAGCAAATAATGACCAAAATTAACATAAAAAAATTAAACTGATCTTAAGTAGTAGGCAGTTGAGCGCAGGTATCATGTTGGTGCCAGTGTGTATGATATTTTTACATAAGATAAATGTAAATCCTCTGCAATTCCATGATATGACACCACTGGGGATCAAAAAGAACAGTTTTACACAATCGATTTACATGTTTATGTTGAGACTGTAACTGGTGAAACTGTGGATTATACATTAATAAGCTGCGAAAAATACCCTTATAAAAACCAATTTTTGACGTATTTGTTAGAGAACTGAGAGTCATTTCTATTTCTCCACACATTCTATGATATGTTTTGGAGGTTCTATCAGAATATCAGAAGGCTAGCACCGGTAACCAGCCTGTAGGCAAATGGCAAAGGCATCGACTTTTGAACTAGTAATCTGCGAAAAACAGCCTATAAAAACCAGTTTTTGCCATATTTTGTCAGAGAACTGACAGTCATTCCTATTTCTCAACACATTCCAAGATATGTTTAGGAAGTTCTATCGAATTCTCAGAAGGGTAGCACCAGAAATCAGCCTGCAGGCAAAAGGCAAAGGCAACAAATTTTTCACTAAACATCTGCTAAAAAACAGCCTGTAAAAAGCAGTTTTTGCCATATTTAGGGGAAAACTGACAGTCATTTCTATTTCTCAACACATTCTATGATATGTTTCAAAAATTCTATCAAGTTATCAGAAGGCTAGCACCAGAAACCAGTCTGCAGGCAAATGGGAAAGGCAACAACTTTTTCACTAAAAATTTGCGAAAAACTGCCTCAAAAAAACCAATTTTTGACATATTTTTGGGAGAACTGAGAGTCATTTCTATTTCTCAACACAATCAATGTTATGTTTTGAAGGTTCTATCAACGTATCAGAAAACTAGCACCGTAAACCAGCCTGCAGGCAAATGGCAAAGGCGACAACTTTTGCACTAGAAACCTGCGAAAAACAGCTTCAAAAAAACCTCTTTTTGACAGATTTTGGAGAGAACTGAGAGTCATTTCTATTTCTCAACACAATCAATGATATGTTTTGAAGGTTCTATCAACATATCAGAAGGCTAGCACAGGAAATCAGCCTGCAGGCAAATGGGAAAGGCAACAAATTTTTCACTTGAAACTTGCGAAAAACCGCCTTAAAAAACCAATTTTGACATATTTTTGGGAGAACTGAGAGTCATTTCTATTTCTCAACACAATCAATGATATGTTTTGAAGGTTCTATCAACATATCAGAAGACTAGCCCCAGAAACCAGCCTGCAGGCAAATGGCAAAGGCAAGAACTTTTTCACTTAAAATTTGCGAAAAACAGCCTTATAAAACCCAATTTTTGACATATTTCGGAGAGAACTGAGAGTCATTTCTATTTCTCAACACAATCAATGATATGTTTTGAAAGTTCTATCAAAATATCAGAAGGCTAGCACCGTAAACGAGCCTGCAGGCAAATGGCAGAGGCGACAACTTTTGCATTGCTTACAATGAGAGCTGGCCATATTGTGTAACAACTATAGTCTATAGGATGTGCAGGAGGTGTGACTCCTGATTTACAGCTGTCCTTAAGTACACTGAGCACGGTAAATACGCACACGGTAAATACGCACACGGTAAATACGCACACGGTGAATACGCACACGGTAAATACGCACACGGTAAATACGCACACGGTAAATACGCACACGGTAAATACGCACACGGTAAATTTGCACACGGTGAATACGCACACGGTAAATACGCACACGGTAAATACGCACACGGTAAATACGCACACGGTAAATACGCACACGGTAAATAGGCACACGGTAAATACGCAGACGGTAAATACGCACACGGTAAATACGCACACAATAGATACGCACACGGTAAATACGCACACGGTAAATACGCACACGGTAAATACGCACACGGTAAGTACGCACACGGTAAATGCGCACACGGTAAATACGCACACGGTAAATACGCACACGGTAAATACGCACACAGTAAATACGCACACAGTAGATACGTACACAGTAAATACGCACACAGTAAATACGCACACAGTAAGTACGCACACAGTAAATACGCACACAGTAAATACGCACACAGTAAAGACGCACACAGTAAAGACTCACACAGTAAATACGCACACAGTAAATACGCACACGGTAAATACACACACGGTAATCACGCACACGGTAGACACGCACGCGGTAGACACGCACACGGTAAATACGCACACGGTAAATACGCACACGGTAAATACGCACACGGTAAATACGCACACGGTAAATACGCACACGGTAAATACGCACACGGTAAATACGCACACGGTAAATACGCACACGGTAAATACGCACACGGTAAATACGCACACGGTAAATACGCACACGGTAAATACCCACACGGTAAATACGCACACGGTAAATACGCACACGGTAAATACGCACACGGTAATAACGCACACGGTAAATACGCACACGGTAAATACGCACACGGTAAATACGCACACGGTAAATACGCACACAGTAAATACGCACACAGTAAATACGCACACAGTAAATACGCACACGGTAAATACGCACACAGTAAATACGCACACAGTAAATACGCACACAGTAATTACGCACACAGCAAATACGCACACAGTAAATACGCACGCAGTAAATACGCTCACAGTAAATACGCACACAGTAAATACGCACACAGTAAATACGCACACAGTAAATACGCACACAGTAAATACGCACACAGTAAATAAGCACACAGTAAATACGCACACAGTAAATACGCACACGGTAAATACGCACACGGTAAATACGCACACGGTAAATACGCACACGGTAAATACGCACACGGTAAATACGCACACGGTAAATACGCACAAGGTAAATACGCACAAGGTAAATACGCACACGGTAAATACGCACACGGTAAATACGCACACGGTAAATACTCACACGGTAAATACGCACACGTTAATTACGCACACGGTAAATACGCACACGGTAAATACGCACATGGTAAATACGCACACGGAAAATACGCACTTGGTAAATACGCACACGGTAAATACGCACACGGTAAATACGCACACGGTAAATACGCACACGGTAAATACGCACACGGTAAATACGCACACAGTAAATACGCACACAGTAAGTACGCACACGGTAAATACGCACACAGTCAATACGCAGACAGTCAATACGCACACAGTAAATACGCACACATTAAATACGCACACAGTAAATACGCACACAGTAAATACGCACACAGTAAATACGCACACAGTAAATACGCACACAGTAAATACGCACACAGTAAATACGCACACAGTAAATACGCACACAGTAAATACGCACACAGTAAATACGCACAAAGTAAATACGCACACAGTAAATACGCACACAGTAAATACGCACACAGTAAATACGCACACAGTAAATACGCACACAGTAAATACGCACACAGTAAATACACACACAGTAAATACGCACACAGTACTTACGCACACAGTAAATACGCACACAGTAAATACGCACACAGTAAATACGCACACAGCAAATACGCACACAGTAAATACGCACACAGTAAATACGCACACAGTAAATACGCACACAGTAAATACGCACACAGTAAATACGCACACAGTAAATACGCACACAGTAAAGTCGCACACAGTAAATACGCACACAGTAAATACGCACACAGTAATTACGCACACAGTAAATACGCACAGAGTAAATACGCACACAGTAAATACGCACACAGTAAATACGCACACAGTAAATACGCACACAGTAAAAACGCACACAGTAAATACGCACACAGTAAATACGCACACAGTAAATACGCACACAGTAAATACGCACACAGTAATTACGCACACGGTAAATACGCACACGGTAAATACGCGCACGGTAAATACGCGCACGGTAAATACGCGCACGGTAAATACGCGCACGGTAAATACGCGCACGGTAAATACGCGCACGGTAAATACGCGCACGGTAAATACGCGCACGGTAAATACGCGCACGGTAAATACGCGCACGGTAAATACGCACACGGTAAATACGCACACGGTAAATACGCACACGGTAAATACGCACACGGTAAATACGCACACGGTAAATACGCACACGGTGAATTTGCACACGGTGAATACGCACACGGTAAATACGTACACGGTAAATACGCAGACGGTAAATACGCACGCGGTAAATACGCACACAATAGATACGCACACGGTAAATACGCACACGGTAGATATCCACACGGTAAATACGCACACGGTAAATACGCACACGGTAAATACGCACACGGTAAATACGCACACGGTAAATACGCACACGGTAAATACGCACACGGTAAATACGCACACGGTAAATACGCACACGGTAAATACGCACACGGTAAATACGCACACGGTAAATACGCACACGGTAAATACGCACACGGTAAATACGCACACGGTAAATACGCACACGGTAAATACGCACACGGTAAATACGCACACGGTAAATACGCACACGGTAAATACGCACACGGTAAATACGCACACGGTAAATACGCACACGGTAACTACGCACACGGTAACTACGCACACGGTAAATACGCACACGGTAAATACGCACACGGTAAATACGCACACGGTAAATACGCACACGGTAAATACGCACACGGTAAATACGCACACGGTAAATACGCACACGATAAAAACGCACACGGTAAAAACGCACACGGCAAATACGCACACGGTAAATACGCACACGGTAAATACGCACACGGTAAATACGCACACGGTAAATACGCACACGGTAAATACGCACCCAGTAAATACGCACACAGTAAATACGCACACAGTAAATACGCACACAGTAAATACGCACACAGTAAATACGCACACAGTAAATACGCACACAGTAAATACGCACACAGTAAATACGCACACAGTAAATATGCGCACAGTAAATACGCGCACGGTAATTACGCACACGGTAAATACGCACACGGTAAATACGCACACGGTAAATACTCACACGGTAAATACGCACACGGTAAATACGCACACGGTAAATACGCACACGGTAAATACGCACACGGTAAATACGCAGACGGTAAATACGCACACGGTAAATACGCACACGGTAAATACGCACACGGTAAATACGCACAAGGTAAATACGCACAAGGTAAATACGCACACGGTAAATACGCACACGGTAAATACGCACACGGTAAATACGCACACGGTAAATACGCACACGGTAAACACGCACACGGTAAATACGCACATGGTAAATACGCAAACAGTAAATACGCACACGGTAAGTACGCACACGGTAAGTACGCACACGGTAAGTACGCACACGGTAAATACGCACACGGTAAATACGCACGCAGTAAATACGCACGCAGTAAATACGCACGCAGTAAATACGCACGCAGTAAATACGCACGCAGTAAATACGCACGCAGTAAATACGCACGCAGTAAATACGCACGCAGTAAATACGCACACAGTAAATACGCACACAGTAAATACGCACACAGTAAATACGCACACAGTAAATACGCACACAGTAAATACGCACACAGTAAATACGCACACAGTAAATACGCACACAGTAAATACGCACACAGTAATTACGCACACAGTAAATACGCACACAGTAAATACGCACACAGTAAATACGCACACAGTAAATACGCACACAGTAAATACGCACACGGTAAATACGCACACGGTAAATACGCACACGGTAAATACGCACACAGTAAATACGCACACAGTAAATACGCACACGGTAAATACGCACACGGTAAATACGCACACGGTAAATACGCACACGGTAAATACGCACACGGTAAATACGCACACGGGAATTACGCACACGGTAATTACGCACACGGTAAATACGCACAAGGTAAATACGCACAAGGTAAATACGCACACGGTAAATACGCACACGGTAAATACGCACACGGTAAATACGCACACAGTAAATACGCACACGGTAAATACGCACACGGTAAATACGCACACGGTAAATACGCACACAGTAAATACGCACACAGTAAATACGCACACAGTAAATACGCCCACGGTAAATACGCACACGGTAAATACGCACACGGTAAATACGCACACGGTAAATACGCACACGGTAAATACGCACACGGTAAATACGCACACGGTAAATACGCACAAGGTAAATACGCAAAAGGTAAATACGCACACGGTAAATACGCACACGGTAAATACGCACACGGTAAATACGCACACGGTAAATACGTACACGGTAAGTACGTACACGGTAAGTACGTACACGGTAAGTACGCACACGGTAAGTACGCACACGGTAAGTACGCACACGGTAAGTACGCACACGGTAAGTACGGACACGGTAAACACGCACACGGTAAATACGCACACGGTAAATACGCACACGGTAAATACGCACACAGTAAATACGCACACAGTAAATACGCACACAGTAAATACGCACACAGTAAATACGCACACAGTAAATACGCACACAGTAAATACGCACACAGTAAATACGCACACAGTAAATACGCACACAGTAATTACGCACACAGTAATTACGCACACAGTAATTACGCACACAGTAAATACGCACACAGTAAATACGCACACAGTAATTACGCACACAGTAAATACGCACACAGTAAATACGCACACGGTAAATACGCACACGGTGAATACGCACACGGTAAATACGCACACGGTAAATACGCACACGGTAAATACGCACACGGTAAATACGCACACGGTAAATACGCACACGGTAAATACGCACACGGTAAATACGCACACGGTAAATACGCACACGGTAAATACGCACACGGTAAATACGCACACGGTAAATACGCACACGGTAAATACGCACACGGTAAATACGCACACGGTAAATACGCACACGGTAAATACGCACACGGTAAATACGCACACGGTAAATACGCACACGGTAAATACGCACACGGTAAATACGCACACGGTAAATACGCACACGGTAAATACGCACACGGTAAATACGCACACGGTAGATACGCACACGGTAAATACGCACACGGTAAATACGCACACGGTAAATACGCACAAGGTAAATACGCACACGATAAATACGCACACGATAAATACGCACACGGTAAATACGCACACAGTAAATACGCACACAGTAAATACGCACGCAGTAAATACGCACGCAGTAAATACGCACACAGTAAATACGCACACAGTAAATACGCACACAGTAATTACGCACACAGTAAATACGCACACAGTAAATACGCACACAGTAAATACGCACACAGTAAATACGCACACAGTAATTACGCACACAGTAAATACGCACACAGTAAATACGAACACGGTGAATACGCACACGGTAAATACGCACACGGAAAATACGCACACGGTAAATACGCACACGGTAAATACGCATACGGTAAATACGCACACGGTAAATACGCACACGGTAAATACGCACACGGTAAATACGCACACGGTAAATACGCACACGGTAAATACGCACACGGTAAATACGCACACGGTAAATACGCACACGGTAAATACGCACACGGTAAATACGCACACGGTAAATACGCACACGGTAAATACGCACACGGTAAATACGCACACGGTAAATACGCACACGGTAAATAAGCACACGGTAAATACGCACACGGTAAATACGCACACGGTAAATACGCACACGGTAGATACGCACACGGTAAATACGCACACGGTAAATACGCACACGGTAAATACGCACAAGGTAAATACGCACAAGGTAAATACGCACACGATAAATACGCACACGGTAAATACGCACACGGTAAATAGGCACACGGTAAATAGGCACACGGTAAATATGCACACAGTAAATACGCACACAGTAAATACGCACACAGTAAATACGCACACAGTAAATACTCACACAATAAATACGCACACAGTAAATACGCACACAGTAAATACGCACACAGTAAATACGCACACAGTAAATACGCACACAGTAAATACGCACACAGTAAATACGCACACAGTAAATACGCACACAGTAAACACGCACGCAGTAAATACGCACGCAGTAAATACGCACGCAGTAAATACGCACGCAGTAAATACGCACGCAGTAAATACGCACACAGTAATTACGAACACAGTAAATACGCACACAGTAAATACGCACACAGTAAATACGCACGTAGTAAATACGCACGTAGTAAATACGCACACAGTAAATACGCACACAGTAAACATGCACACAGTAAATACGCACACAGTAAATACGCACACAGTAAATACGCACACAGTAAATACGCACACAGTAAATACGCACACAGTAAATACGCACACAGTAAATACGCACACAGTAATTACGCACACAGTAATTACGCACACAGTAATTACGCACACAGTAAATACGCACACAGTAAATACGCACACAGTAATTACGCACACAGTAAATACGCACACAGTAAATACGCACACAGTAAATACGCACACGGTGAATACGCACACGGTAAATACGCACACGGTAAATACGCACACGGTAAATACGCACACGGTAAATACGCACACGGTAAATACGCACACGGTAAATACGCACACGGTAAATACGCACACGGTAAATACGCACACGGTAAATACGCACACGGTAAATACGCACACGGTAAATACGCACACGGTAAATACGCACACGGTAAATACGCACACGGGAAATACGCACACGGTAAATACGCACACGGTAAATACGCACACGGTAAATACGCACACGGTAAATACGCACACGGTAAATACGCACACGGTAAATACGCACACGGTAAATACGCACACGGTAAATACGCACACGGTAGATACGCACACGGTAAATACGCACACGGTAAATACGCACACGGTAAATACGCACAAGGTAAATACGCACACGATAAATACGCACACGATAAATACGCACACAGTAAATACGCACACAGTAAATACGCACACAGTAAATACGCACGCAGTAAATACGCACGCAGTAAATACGCACACAGTAAATACGCACACAGTAAATACGCACACAGTAATTACGCACACAGTAAATACGCACACAGTAAATACGCACACAGTAAATACGCACACAGTAAATACGCACACAGTAATTACGCACACAGTAAATACGCACACAGTAAATACGAACACGGTGAATACGCACACGGTAAATACGCACACGGAAAATACGCACACGGTAAATACGCACACGGTAAATACGCATACGGTAAATACGCACACGGTAAATACGCACACGGTAAATACGCACACGGTAAATACGCACACGGTAAATACGCACACGGTAAATACGCACACGGTAAATACGCACACGGTAAATACGCACACGGTAAATACGCACACGGTAAATACGCACACGGTAAATACGCACACGGTAAATACGCACACGGTAAATACGCACACGGTAAATACGCACACGGTAAATAAGCACACGGTAAATACGCACACGGTAAATACGCACACGGTAAATACGCACACGGTAGATACGCACACGGTAAATACGCACACGGTAAATACGCACACGGTAAATACGCACAAGGTAAATACGCACAAGGTAAATACGCACACGATAAATACGCACACGGTAAATACGCACACGGTAAATAGGCACACGGTAAATAGGCACACGGTAAATACGCACACAGTAAATACGCACACAGTAAATACGCACACAGTAAATACGCACACAGTAAATACTCACACAATAAATACGCACACAGTAAATACGCACACAGTAAATACGCACACAGTAAATAGGCACACAGTAAATACGCACACAGTAAATACGCACACAGTAAATACGCACACAGTAAATACGCACACAGTAAACACGCACGCAGTAAATACGCACGCAGTAAATACGCACGCAGTAAATACGCACGCAGTAAATACGCACGCAGTAAATACGCACACAGTAATTACGAACACAGTAAATACGCACACAGTAAATACGCACACAGTAAATACGCACGTAGTAAATACGCACGTAGTAAATACGCACACAGTAAATACGCACACAGTAAACATGCACACAGTAAATACGCACACAGTAAATACGCACACAGTAAATACGCACACAGTAAATACGCACACAGTAAATACGCACACAGTAAATACGCACACAGTAATTACGCACACAGTAAATACGCACGCAGTAAATACGCACGCAGTAATTACGCACACAGTAAATACGCACACAGTAAATACGCACACAGTAAATACGCACACAGTAGATACGCACACGGTAAATACGCACACGGTAAATACGCACGCGGTAAATACGCACACGGTAAATACGCAGACGGTAAATACGCAGACGGTAAATACGCACGCGGTAAATACGCACACGGTAAATACGCACACGGTAAATACGCACACGGTAAATACGCACACGGTAAATACGCACACGGTAAATACCCACACGGTAAATACGCACACGGTAAATACGCACACAGTAAGTACGCACACGGTAAATACGCACACGGTAAATACGCACACGGTAAATACGCACACAGTCAATACGCACACAGTAAATACGCACACAGTAAATACGCACACAGTAAATACGCACACAGTAAATACGCACACAGTAAATACGCACACAGTAAATACGCACACAGTAAATACGCACACAGTAAATACGCACACAGTAAATACGCACACAGTAAATACGCACACAGTAAATACGCACACAGTAAATACGCACACAGTAAATACGCACACAGTAAATACGCACACAGTAAATACGCACACAGTAAATACGCACACAGTAAATACGCTCACAGTAAATACGCACACAGTAAAGTCGCACACAGTAAATACGCACACAGTAATTACGCACACAGTAAATACGCACACAGTAAATACGCACACAGTAAATACGCACACAGTAAATACGCACACAGTAAATACGCACACAGTAAACACGCACACAGTAATCACGCACACAGTAAATACGCACACAGTAAATACGCACAGAGTAAATACGCACACAGTAAATACGCACACAGTAAATACGCACACAGTAAATACGCACACAGTAAATACGCACACAGTAAATACGCACACAGTAAATACGCACACAGTAAATACGCACACAGTAAATACGCACACAGTAAATACGCACACAGTAAATACGCACACAGTAATTACGCACACAGTAAATACGCACACAGTAAATACGCACACGGTAAATACGCACACGGTAAATACGCACACGGTAAATACGCACACGGTAAATACGCACACGCTAAATACGCACACGGTAAATACGCACACGGTAAATACGCACACGGTAAATACGCACACGGTGAATACGCACACGGTAAATACGCACACGGTAAATACGCACACGGTAAATACGCACACGGTAAATACGCACACGGTAAATTTGCACACGGTGAATACGCACACGGTAAATACGCACACGGTAAATACGCACACGGTAAATACGCACACGGTAAATACGCACACGGTAAATAGGCACACGGTAAATACGCACACGGTAGATACGCACACGGTAATTACGCACACGGTAAATACGCACACGGTAAATACGCACACGGTAAATACGTACACGGTAAATACGCAGACGGTAAATACGCACACGGTAAATACGCACACAATAGATACGCACACGGTAAATACGCACACGGTAAATACGCACACGGTAAATACGCACACGGTAAGTACGCACACGGTAAATGCGCACACGGTAAATACGCACACGGTAAATACGCACACAGTCAATACGCACACAGTAAATACGCACACAGTAAATACGCACACAGTAAATACGCACACAGTAAATACGCACACAGTAAATACGCACACAGTAAATACGCACACAGTAAATGCGCACACAGTAAATACGCACACAGTAAATACGCACACAGTAAATACGCACACAGTAAATACGCACAAAGTAAATACGCACACAGTAAATACGCACACAGTAAATACGCACACAGTAAATACGCACACAGTAAATACGCACACAGTAAATACGCACACAGTAAATACGCACACAGTAAATACGCACACAGTAAATACGCACACAGTAAATACGCACACAGTAAATACGCACACAGTAAATACGCACACAGTAAATACGCACACAGTAAATACGCACACAGTAATTACGCACACGGTAAATACGCACACGGTAAATACGCACACGGTAAATACGCACACGGTAAATACGCACACGGTAAATACGCACACGGTAAATACGCACACGGTAAATACGCACACGGTAAATACGCACACGGTAAATACGCACACGGTGAATACGCACACGGTAAATACGCACACGGTAAATACGCACACGGTAAATACGCACACGGTAAATACGCACACGGTAAATTTGCACACGGTGAATACGCACACGGTAAATACGCACACGGTAAATACGCACACGGTAAATACGCACACGGTAAATACGCACACGGTAAATACGCACACGGTAAATACGCACACGGTAAATACGCACACGGTAAATTTGCACACGGTGAATACGCACACGGTAAATACGCACACGGTAAATACGCACACGGTAAATACGCACACGGTAAATACGCACACGGTAAATAGGCACACGGTAAATACGCACACGGTAGATACGCACACGGTAATTACGCACACGGTAAATACGCACACGGTAAATACGCACACGGTAAATACGTACACGGTAAATACGAAGACGGTAAATACGCACACGGTAAATACGCACACAATAGATACGCACACGGTAAATACGCACACGGTAAATACGCACACGGTAAATACGCACACGGCAAATACGCACACGGTAAATACGCACACGGTAAATACGCACACGGTAAATACGCACACGGTAAATACGCACACGGTAAATACGCACACGGTAAATACGCACACGGTAAATACGCACACGGTAAATACCCACACGGTAAATACGCACACGGTAAATACGCACACGGTAAATACGCACACGGTAAATACGCACACGGTAAATACGCACACGGTAAATACGCACACGGTAAATACGCACACGGTAAATACACACACGGTAAATACGCACACGGTAACTACGCAGACGGTAAATACGCACACGGTAAATACGCACACGGTAAATACGCACACGGTAAATACGCACACGGTAAATACGCACACGGTAAATACGCACACGGTAAATACGCACACGGTAAAAACGCACACGGTAAAAACGCACACGGTAAGTACGCACACGGTAAGTACGCACACGGTAAGTACGCACACGGTAAGTACGCACACAGTAAGTACGCACACGGTAAATACGCACACGGTAAATACGCACACGGTAATAACGCACACGGTAAATACGCACACGGTAAATACGCACACGGTAAATACGCACACGGTAAATACGCACACAGTAAATACGCACACAGTAAATACGCACACAGTAAATACGCACACAGTAAATACGCACACAGTAAATACGCACACAGTAAATACGCACACAGTAAATACGCACACAGTAATTACGCACACAGTAAATACGCACACGGTAATTACCCACACGGTAAATACGCACACGGTAAATACGCACACGGTAAATACGCACACGGTAAATACGCACACGGTAAATACGCACACGGTTAATACGCACACGGTAAATACCCACACGGTAAATACGCACACGGTAAATACGCACACGGTAAATACGCACACGGTAATAACGCACACGGTAAATACGCACACGGTAAATACGCACACGGTAAATACGCACACGGTAAATACGCACACAGTAAATACGCACACAGTAAATACGCACACAGTAAATACGCACACAGTAAATACGCACACAGTAAATACGCACACAGTAAATACGCACACAGTAAATACGCACACAGTAATTACGCACACAGCAAATACGCACGCAGTAAATACGCACGCAGTAAAATACGCTCACAGTAAATACGCACACAGTAAATACGCACACAGTAAATACGCACACAGTAAATACGCACACAGTAACTACGCACACAGTAAATAAGCACACAGTAAATACGCACACAGTAAATACGCACACGGTAAATACGCACACGGTAAATACGCACACGGTAAATACGCACACGGTAAATACGCACACGGTAAATACGCACACGGTAAATACGCACAAGGTAAATACGCACAAGGTAAATACGCACACGGTAAATACGCACATGGTAAATACGCACACGGTAAATACGCACACGGTAAATACGCACACGGTAATTACGCACACGGTAAATACGCACACGGTAAATACGCACACGGTAAATACGCACACGGAAAATACGCACACGGAAAATACGCACACGGTAAAATACGCACACGGTAAATACGCACACGGTAAATACGCACACGGTAAATACGCACACGGTAAATACGCACACAGTAAATACGCACACAGTAAGTACGCACACGGTAAATACGCACACAGTCAATACGCAGACAGTCAATACGCACACAGTAAATACGCACACCATTAAATACGCACACAGTAAATACGCACACAGTAAAATACGCACACAGTAAATACGCACACAGTAAATACGCACACAGTAAATACGCACACAGTAAATACGCACACAGTAAATACGCACACAGTAAATACGCACAAAGTAAATACGCACACAGTAAATACGCACACAGTAAATTACGCACACAGTAAATACGCACACAGTAAATACGCACACAGTAAATACGCACACAGTAAATACACACACAGTAAATACGCACACAGTACTTACGCACACAGTAAATACGCACACAGTAAATACGCACACAGTAAATACGCACACAGTAAATACGCACACAGTAAATACGCACACAGTAAATACGCACACAGTAAATACGCACACAGTAAATACGCACACAGTAAATACGCACACAGTAAATACGCACACAGTAAAGTCGCACACAGTAAATACGCACACAGTAATTACGCACACAGTAAATACGCACACAGTAAATACGCACACAGTAAATACGGCACACAGTAAATACGCACACAGTAAATACGCACACAGTAAAATACGCACACAGTAAAAATACGCACACAGTAAATACGCACACAGTAAATACGCACACAGGTAAATACGCACACAGTAAATACGCACACGGTAAATACGCACACGGTAAATACGCGCACGGTAAAATACGCGCACGGTAAAATACGCGCACGGTAAATTACGCGCACGGTAAATACGCGCACGGTAAATACGCGCACGGTAAATACGCACACGGTAAAATACGCACACGGTAAATACGCACACGGTAAATACGCACACGGTAAATACGCACACGGTAAATACGCACACCCGGTAAATACGCACACGGTAAAATACGCACACGGTAAATTT
>CALYOO010000125.1:0-51987 GCA_945261195.1 Cryptosula pallasiana
AGAGGATGAGGTGGTGCAGAGCACTGTTTGGTTATCGGGTTAGGATTGCTGAAATAAGTAAGGAAGAGAGAGGAAACTTGCTGACTACTTTTGTAGGGTGGGGGTATTAGGGGAAGCGAACAAAGAGGTGAAAGGGCTATGTATATGACAAAGGTTGACATGTATAGCCAGACTACTTCTGTAGGGCGGGGATATTAGGGGAAGCAAACAAAGAGGTGAAAGGGGTATATGACAAAGGTTGACATGTATAGCCAGACTACTTCTGTAGGGCGGGGGTATTAGGGGAAGCGAACAAAGAGGTGAAACGGGTATATGACAAAGGTTGACATGTATAGCCAGACTATTTGGACACCAACTTTCACTACAATACCACGGTAAAGTAGCTTCCCAAAAAAATGTTTTCCAATACTTGTTCTGAGATAGTAACCTTTCTATGTAATACTCGTTTTGCAAGAAAAACGATGGGAACCACCATGATAGAGCTATATCCAAGCATGAATTGCCACCAATGCGCACTTGTAATACATGTAAGACAAAAATTCATTAAGTTATATTTAAGTCATAACCATAATGTACCATCATGGGTATAGGGTGTTTGCTTTGATAGCTATTTCATGTACTGAAACCTCTAAAGGTCGCCTCTATTAGAAGATGTACCGCTGGTTCAAAATAAAATATTTATAAAAAAAAAATGTATGCTGACCGACATCCAATTCATGGCTGATTTACTAGGTAGCAGTTATCATCCATGTAATAAATAAAAATGCAGGCTCATGTTACTGAACGACCAGTTTCATTTGACTTTGTCAATTTTATCAACATCATTATTCTGAGCAGTACTGCGTTTGCAAATAAACTGGGTATGCTAAATAATAAACAAAGTTTTTCAACAATAACGTTCAATTTCTCATGTGAATAGAAACTGCAATATGCTTACAAAATAGGTAATGAAAAATGGGAAACAACCTGCACAATAAAAAGAAACCAGTTGGTAGATAACTGTAACAAGTGTACAACAGCAAACCTAATATAACAAACAAAAATTTTAATCACGCAACAAATGTCTACAGAGACAAACCACTAAATAACAAGAAAATAAACGCGTCATGCGCAAAAATGTTCATTATAATAATTACTTACACACGGACACACTCATTGCTGTAATATACACACAGACATAAGTAATATATATCTTGTTCCTAATAAAATCGGTCAGCTATTTATACATCAAGGGAAACAATTCTATTGAGAATTTTTTCACCATATTTGGTGAAATTGAACTATTAGTCACCAATAGGTAACAAATGACTTTCCACTGAGACGTGTAATTTATGGCCCGATTACAATTGCAGTTAGCTGGGTATTGTGGTAGATTTTGATGCACACTAGTAGTGAACAGGTCGTTTATGCTAGAAACCTTGCGAGACAATGCGCTAGGCTTTTACCCACAGCATTTGGCTAATAGCTGTTGGGTAGAAAGTCCTACTGTGCCGGTGGCATAGTAAGCAGGGCCGGTATTGACCCCTGCAGGGTCGGTAGTGACCCCTACCGACCCGGTACAGCTGTACTGGGCCGGCACAAGATGGCCGCCTTAGAGGAGGATCCTCAAAAGTGTATAGGAACTTAGTCAAGGTTGTAAACAGGAAGTACTTACCCTTAAACTACCAACTCCATGGACCTAACTCTACGTACAGCCTGGGAGCCCTGTACGATCACTCATTGGACAATCAGGAGAAAGGACTCCGCCCTTAGCCACTTGGCACCTCCCTTTATTATTCACATTGCATTGTTGATTGGTTTGTTATTTATATAGTTAGTGTAATTGGTTAATCTACTTCCTGTGCATTGACTGCTATATGTTTTGTGCTTGTTAGCTCTCCTATAAAAGGAGAGCACACACTGTTAATCTTTGCATTCATTACAATGTTGCCATGGCATATACTCTTATATTGCTAAACCCTAGAGGAATAATTACCCTCAGGACAGCTTAGAGAATAAAGCCATTATTACAGACACTACTCTGTACTGTTTGTTTGAGCCATGGGCTCTTGCCTTACCGGGTAATTCGGTTGCCCTGCACAGTTGTCACTGTCGGTCAGCACAGTGTCCCCCTCTGGAGAGAGGTAGAATACTCGAGATTAGTGGATGTCCGTGGTAACAGACCGGAATCCATTACATTGGTGGCAGCGGTGGGATCAACGGTACCTTCCCACGCTGTGCTCTTTCACGCTACCCTCTGGCCCTGCGAATGCACTGCAGGCCAGCTACCACTGAAGAAGGAGAAGTGATCTACCAGGTGTAGATCTGGAGAGAGGAGAAGAAATTGATCTACCGAAGTAGTAGATCTGAAGAAGCAATTGACACAAGATACTACCGGATTTCTCTGCAGGCTCGTTGAGTTCGCTCCACCCTGCAGCAGCTATCCCGGCACAGTATCCACTACTAAAGGCTGTCTGCATCAACTGTAGAGCTTGCTCCGTTTGCAGCAGTCCAGTACAGACGCTACCGTATCTTCTACAGGCTCGTAGAGTTCGCTCCGACCTGGACATAGAGATACCGGCACTGTGCGAAAAGGAGAGAGAGTCGTGTATCAGCTATACAGACTCAGCTACCAGAGGTTATTCAGCTTGGAGTGCTACTCAGCTGGTAACAGTGACCCCGGCACTGTATCCATTTACAGTGTCCCTACACTACTGCCTGTAGGCTCGTAGAGCTTTGCTCCGCCCTACAGCAGTACAAGAAGTTTCGTAACGGTTGTTACAAGCGACGGAGTGCCGGATACTGCCACAGTATCCATTGGACCAACCCCTAGATCTGCTAGAGCCACTGGAAACACAGCTACCAACCCGGATCTCACCTATACCGGCCCGGGATCCAGTTGTACTGACCATTTCTTAGATCTGAGTTGAGATCACTCCTCTATCTGCCAAGAATGGCCACCCAGAGAGCATGCAGCGCTGGTCGAGCACCCGCTGGCAACCCAGAAGCTACAGCAATTGATAGATTGACCGAAGCATTGGCGGCTATGATGAGGCCCAACCAAGACAATGCACCAGCTAGGCTAAAGGCTCCAAAGTTCGACGGTGAAGGAGACGTCGAGTACTTTATCAGTAGATTCGTGGAGGTAGCCGAAATGAACGATTGGCCAGAGAACACGGCCATGTTGTACCTGAGAGATGCATTACGAGGTAAAGCATTGGACTGTGGAAAGCCTCCACATCTGCAAGGTATCTTTGCTGCGCTATGAGCACGTTTTGGGCTAACACCCAGGGAAGCTATGTCCCGGCTGACCAGCCTACGCCGCCAACACAAGACGTCGCTCCAAGAGCATGCAATTGAAGTAGAGCGCTTAGTGCGCGTTGCTTACGCAGATCTACCTCACCGACCCATGCAGAGGATGATGCTGGATATCTCCAGCACCACAGTCGGAAACGCTTACCTGCAAAGACACTTGTTGGCCATGCAGCCCGTTGACGTAGCTGAAGCAGTCAGGGCCGGCAACGAGTATATGCAGATAAAGACGCCGTTTGAAGAGCGCCAGGCTCATGTACGGATGTTGGAGGAGGATGCCGACAAGGAGGGAGAGGAATGGATGAGGATGGTTGCCAAGGGCCCGTCCCAACATGTCTCCACCGCTACTGCCGCACAGCAGACACACCACACCCCTTCACCTGCCATACCGGATCCTATGACAACAGTCATGGACAGCCTAGAGCTCTTGACGGAAGAGATACGGTCGCTGAGAGCGGCAAGACAAGCGGCTCCCTCTCCACAGTGGGAGACAGCAGCTGCAATACGCAGCTGGGGCTGCAGGCAACCAGGCCACATGATGGGCACCTGCCCCCGAACTCAGCGAGCAGTTCACTTTACAAACAACCACAGACAGACGGGAAACGGCCGGCGCCCGCAGTAGCGCCACCGGCAGCTGACTGCAGCTGGGCAAGCCGGACCACACCCACAACCCCTTATAGTCCTGGAACTCTAGGAGAGAGTGGACAACTCCCCAAGACACAACAGACAGCAACCAACCACTGCTGGACAAGCCAAACAACTCCTGATGCCCCGTACAGTCCTGGAACTCTAGGAGAGAGTGGACAACCCCCCAAGAGAGCATCAACACCCGCTGACTGCAGCTGGACAACTCCTGATACCCCATACAGTCCTGGAACTCTAGGAGAGAGTGGACAACCCCCCAAGAGAGAATCAATACCCGCTGACTGCAGCTGGACAACTCCTGACACCCCATACAGTCCTGGAACTCTAGGAAAGAGTGGACAACCCCCCAAGAGAGCACAGACGCCCGCTGAGGACAGCCGGACAGCTCGACAACCCCCTTTTAGTCCTGTAACTCTAGGAGAGAGTGGTCAACCCCCCAGGAGAACACAGACTGACAGTAGCCGGAAAGCTCGCCAACCCCCCTTACAGTCCTGCAACTCTAGGAGAGAGTGGACAACCCCCCAGGAGAACACAAATGGCAGCGCCACCGTTGGAGCGACCTTACCAGGCCAGTTACTTCCTGGCTGGAAGGTTAGCCGGTAGACCAGCCTCCCTGTTGATTGACACAGGCTGCACAACCAACTTGCTGTCAAAGCATCTGTATCAGCAATTGCCACAATCAGTGAAGGACACGCTGCAACGCAGCGAGGCACATGGACTCATGGCTGACGGGTCTAGGATTCCCTTTTTCGGTACCCTGCAAGTAAACTTGCAGCTTCGTAAACTGAGAACGAGCGTTAACTTCGTCATTAGTGACATCAATGAAGATGCCATAATTGGCATGCCGTTCCTCACCTTACACGAGTGTGCCCTACGGTTTCCCAGACTCCCATGTCATCATTGACGGACATGTGTTACCTTGCACGGACAAGCACGGGCGGCCACTTAATGATAGTGTCCGTCTAGCGCAAGCAGAGCTGACGGAGAACCCCCCGTACACCCCTGAAGAAGAGGACGTCCCCATACAACCACCCACTGTAGAGAGAACTACAGGTGGAGTGCAACAGGCTGTGAAGAGCCCCCCGTCACAGGCAGATGGCAAAAGATTTGAGCCGGATCGGACAACAACTGTAGGAGCTATAGGCAAAACAGTGTTTTCCCCCCGTTGGCTACACCCATGCGATGGAGAGAGGGGACCCCCACCGCTGGAAAGAGGCAGCCACCCTTCAGCTATCCAACCCCTACAAAAAAGAATAGACTACCCCGAGGAGCTCCCCGACAACCTCCAGTGAACAGAATCACTGTAGCTGACCGTCTAAAGATGTTAGAGAAGTGGCCAAAAACTCCCAGTACCCAAACCCTTCCTGTTAAGCCGGGCAGAGTGAGACAAAGTTGTAAACAACTCTGCAGCACAGACCAGCCACTCGTACCTAGCAGTGACAGTGACAGGACCATCCTCCAACTAGCCATGGCGGCTGATCAATGCATAGAGCTTGAGGACCAAAAGGCAGATTTGCTGCAGGATGCAGGCCTTGATAATTGTCCATCAGCCAACTGAGCAGACACAGAAGTACTGGAAGCGATGCCAACGGCAGAGCTGTATACCAAGGTAGAGAAGGTCAAGTTAGCAGAGAAAGAGAAAGAGGGTGAGCAATTAAATGCAGCATTTTCAAAATGGTTATTTGAGAACTGCACACCACGAGATCCGTTAGCACTACGGAATGGCAGCCCACCTAGCTATGCTAAACCTGTACCTCTAGACTCACCATGCGCTGGTGACAGTAGAGTATGCGCTCTCCCACAAGTTGGGACTGCTGACACCCTCATAAGGGCAGTAGATAAGAAAGAGCGGGAGATCAAGTGCCCACCGCTTGATGCTGCCTGCCTGCCGGCCCGGGATGACTCCCTACCGGCCCGGGGTTCTCCAGAGATTCAGTCAGAGAAGACTGAGAAGTTACAAGGCAGTAGTTACCCTTGTAGAGCTTACCGAAAGAGAAAGCCTGTGGTGGCAGCTAAGGGTGAACGTCTTCACCACCAACCTTAGTGCCACACAGCACAGTGCACCACACCCCGGCACGGGATGTTGCTTGCACCCCCACGGTACAGTGGGAAGAGGAGAGAAGGCGCTGGCTTTCCTTAGAAAAGGAACGGCGGTCTCCTAAAGTTGAGATAAGGAAGGTTCTGCCAGCACTAGAACTTCCAGGGCCACTGCTCGCACCCACACATGACGCTATGGTACAGCAAGCCCCGCTGCACTATAGGCAGCCCATTGACATGTTGCATAAAACTGGTAATGCACATGTTGCTGTAGACTCACGCTCACAAATGAACGTGACGCCCAAGCTTACCATACGATTGGTTCAAGCATCAAGCCCTCCCATGGAGGAGGAAAAATAGCTGATTACTAGCTTCTCCTATGATCCAGGAGGAGTTGAGTTATGGGAGGTCACCTGCAAGGGCGACCTTCTCTGGAGAGAGGTGCTATGTCATCTCATGGCATAGTACTCGACTATATATATAATCAAATATTTAATCTGGGTACGGGTGTTACCCCCACACATATCTGCTCTTGATATTCTGTTATTAAAGCCAGGCTATGACTTTAATGGAGGGAGGTATGTGGTAGATTTTGATGCACACTAGTAGTGAACAGGTCGTTTACGCTAGAAACCTTGCGAGACAATGCGCTAGGCTTTTACCCACAGCGTTTGGCTAATAGCTGTTGGGTAGAAAGTCCTACTGTGCCGGTGGCATAGTAAGCAGGGCCGGTATTGACCCCTGCAGGGTCAGTAGTGACCCCTACCGACCCGGTACAGCTGTACTGGGCCGGCACAAGATGGCCGCATTAGAGGAGGATCCTCAAAAGTGTATAGGAACTTAGTCAAGGTCGTAAACAGGAAGTACTTACCCTTAAACTACCAACTCCATGGACCTAACTCTACGTACAGCCTGGGAGCCCTGTACGATCACTCATTGGACATTCAGGAGAAAGGACTCCGCCCTTAGCCACTTGGCACCTCCCTTTATTATTCACATTGCATTGTTGATTGGTTTGTTATTTATATAGTTAGTGTAATTGGTTAATCTACTTCCTGTGCATTGACTGCTATATGTTTTGTGCTTGTTAGCTCTCCTATAAAAGGAGAGCACACACTGTTAATCTTTGCATTCATTACAATGTTGCCATGGCATATACTCTTATATTGCTAAACCCTAGAGGAATAATTACCCTCAGGACAGCTTAGAGAATAAAGCCATTATTACAGACACTACTCTGTACTGTTTGTTTGAGCCATGGGCTCTTGCCTTACCGGGTAATTCGGTTGCCCTGCACAGTTGTCACTGTCGGTTAGCACAGTGTCCCCTCTGGAGAGAGGTAGAATACTCGAGATTAGTGGATGTCCGTGGTAACAGACCGGAATCCATTACAGTATATGAGTTTTACATTTGTTAACAGTCATGCGCTTGCATAGTTACAATCGTATAGTCACATTAAGTGCATTCATACGGTTTCTTACTTCTGTGAGTTCTCATATGTGCTTGTAGAACACCACCATTGCTTATATGAGTCACCTGACCAATCAGTCTAATACTATTGCCGCTATATTGACCAATAAAACTATTTTTGTCGAAGAGAGCATGCAACTCCAAGTTGTAATCGGCGGTGACAAGGAAGACAACTCTTCAGACCTCGAGGTTTTTGCTTGAACTGTGTTGTGGTTGGTGTTGGATAATGTAATGCCACCAAATCCGAGCGCACCGCAGTGAAATCACTGGAACAAGTTCCAGGTATGTCAACATTCATTCCAGGATGTGCCTACCTTCATTCCAGCTGTGTCTACATTCATTCCTGTCGCCGTTCATTCCAATTCCCTCATGTACACTCCATAGGCGTGTATAATTTAGTGAGAGAGTATATTATTCTATCTTTTATATATAAAACGATTTTAATAATGACTATCATCATCCTAAATATAAAAAATATAATGTAATGGAACTGCTATTATTATCATTTTTTGCTGCCGATTCTATGGTATCATTAATACTAATGTAATGTAATTAATGCAACTATCATCGTTATGGTTACTGTTAGTAACTATCACACCAACTACTACTCTACTACCACCGCTTGTAAAACATTACAAAAATGTTATAATTACCAAAAGATGATGCTCACAGTCCCTGCGCTTTGCAAAGCATTTTCTCTGTGAAAATGCGGTAAATATATCAGCTTTGGTAATTGTGGAATTTACATACAATAAAACTGTATTTAATGTCAAACAACTGTGAAAATTTTCAAACGGTATAATTGTTGCACAAAAAACTTAGATGATTTGGCTTGGCAATGAATCAGATGGAAAAATAAGAAAAAGGAGAAAAAATTGTTTAAACGGTTTAGAAATAGTATGAGCTATTCGCAAATCGTATGAACCAATTGAAATTAGTCTGAGCCGTTCTAAAATATCTAAACTATTTTGAACTCGTTGGGAAGTATCCAAAAAAATGGTTTTTGGATAAAAAACAGGCTTTCTCATTTTCTTTATGAGCTCTGTAAAATATCTCAAGAGCCGTAATGACCAATAGTTGTGAAAGAAATCATTTAATTATATACACGATTGTTCTCATTTATTTCATATACACTTTTTTGATCAGTACTTGGTAAAATAATGTTTCTCTTCGTACGCACACCAATAATGTGTATGCAAATTAGCTTAAATTTTCAAAATGTATGGTTCACTTCACAACGCACTTTTAAAAGCATTCAGACGTTTTAAAAACAAAACACAGAATGTTCTGAACCACTCTAGTTTGCGCTGCAACATATCTATTCTTTATTTCTAGGCCAAGTTGAAGTTCGATATATTGTTGTTGGCTGGAACACTTATGACATCCAAGTAAGAAGAGAGCAAGATGATTAGCCTGATGGTTGACTACGGAGATACAAGTCAACACTACAAATTACATCATTTTACCACCTCATTGTGTGCGTATGTTGTTGTGTGACCTGCCTTAGCCTACTGTTGACTCAGAACTTTTTGGCAATATTCACTGCATTTATAGTAAATCTGTGGTGATTTTTAGGCTGTTTTTGTTGCATGTATGTGCTTAGATATTTATTACAAAGATTATTGTTAGGCACACCTTAATATGTGTACTAGTTTTATTGTCTCAAAGTTTTTAGACCATTAGGCATAAAATAGTTTCTCTATATTATGTTTGTCTTTTGTTGGCTGTGTCTCATAATACATAAATGGAAGTAACACAGTTTAATTTGATAGAAGCTGTAGAAATTCTTAACTCAAGCTTTTATTTTCCTATGATTAATCTATCATAAAACCTGCGTTATTCAATACACCGCAATATAGGATGCTTGCATTAATCGAGCCAGAAACAGGAGCAGACAATTCCCATATGTCAGGGAAAATGCCTGAGTGTATACTCTTCCCATAACCTCTTTGTTATTATATAAGAAAATTTAAACACCTGTATCGATGCATTTGCGGCCCACTGATGTGAATCGCAAATATGACTGATAGCAGATGTTCATCAATCCAGGTCGCGAATACACCTTAATACCCCATGTGCATATAGCGATTACTAAGGGACTTCCTTAGCAATTGCGTGATTTTGCTATTTATGTTTCCTGCAAAATCGCTAGCATTTTATTTGAGGTTATCGTCAGGTTTTGATCGAGATCAAAAAATCACTAGCGGATTTTTTGATAAGCCAATCACAAGTAAAAAAAACTTTATCCTTGTTTCCAATAATGTCTCGTCATAATCATCGCTCTGATCCATCAACGATCCTATAATAAATAGAAGGCTATGCTTTGTAACAGCGAGTTGACCGGAATCGCTGAAGAATTGGCAGTAGTGAAAATTTGCACAAGTTGGGGGACGGACTTCCCAATCGCTAATCCAAATCGCTAGCACGATTGATCGCTATATGTACATGAAGCATTAGAGTTCAGCCGTATTTGTGATCTACAAATCATATAGACGAATGAGAAAAACTGGTTTGATTATGTTTATCTGTCCATTGGTTTCAATTGGTTGAAGTTTCGAAGGATTTTTGAACATTGAGTATTTAAAATCGTTAGTCTTTTTCAATGCAACAGTTGGTTCAACAGGACCTATAAGAACTGCTAAAATTGTGAAAGTTTTCAAACTGTTTAGTCTAAATTGATAGCGAAGTGAGGTGAACATGGCACAAATATAACTGGATTTGTAGATATACCAACTTGGGCATTGTCTGATGGCAATATACAGGTATGAAACTGTCATATACACAATGCAGGTAGTTACGCCATCAAGTTTTGGTCAAGGATAGAAAGTGAGCTATTCAAAGAGTCGCTGGTTATCATGAAAGACAACGAACTGATCTATATTTAAAAAAGTCAAGTAAAATACTTAGAGATCAATCATTCTGGGCTCAACTTCTGACAATAATAATAAATTTTTGCTGTAGTGGCTGCCAATTAATTATTATCATAGACTCTTCAAATGCAGCTGAAGAGTAAATGATATAGGATCACAAAAAAATGAAAAATTTGCCGCTTAGAATAAGGGGTCTCGTATTTTATGAAAGAATAATAATTATCAATATAAAAATCACAAAAACAACTTTTTTTACGGAACAGGAATTCAATGACAACAAAACTGCAGAATGAATTTCAAGCTAAAGACTCACTAAAAACTCATTCAAATTTTTGTGCATAACCATACTTTCACTGGATAAGCATAAGATTCTAAGTAATAAAGATTACAATCGTATTAACATATTTGTATTTGGAAACATTTTTCGTGATTCCACCGGTCTTACTTGATACAAAATGTTGAAATATTTTGAACTTTTTTGAGGGTTGATTTGTTACTACTTCCAGCAATGCAGTTTCTTTCTTTTAGTTAGCGCCAAAGACTGCTACATAGCCAATACCAAGTTCTTTTAGTTAGCGCCAAAGACTGCTACATAGCCAATACCAAGTTCTTTTAGTTAGCGCCAAAGACTGCTACATAGCCAATACCAAGTTCTTTTAGTTAGCGCCAAAGACTGCTACATAACCAATACCAAGTTCTTTTAGTTAGTGCCAAAGACTGCTACATAGCCAATACCAAGTTCTTTTAGTTAGCGCCAAAGACTGCTACATAGCCAATACCAAGTTCTTTTAGTTAGAGCCAAAGACTGCTACATAGCCAATAGCAAGTTGTTTTAGTTAGCGCCAAAGAGTGCTAAATAGTCAATACCAAGTTGTTTTAGTTAGAGCCAAAGACTGCTACATAGCCAATAGCAAGTTGTTTTAGTTAGCGCCAAAGACTGCTACATAGCCAATACCAAGTTCTTTTAGTTAGCGCCAAAGAGTGCTACATAGCCAATACCAAGTTCTTTTAGTTAGAGCCAAAGACTGGCACATAGCCAATACCAAGTTCTTTTAGTTAGCGCCAAAGACTGCTACATAGCCAAGACCAAGCTCTTTTAGTTAGCGCCAAAGACTGCTACATAGCCAATACCAAGTTCTTTTAGTTAGCGCCAAAGACTGCTACATAGCCAATACCAAGTTCTTTTAGTTAGCGCCAAAGACTGGCACATAGCCAATACCAAGTTCTTTTAGTTAGCGCCAAAGACTGCTACATAGCCAATACCAAGTTCTTTTAGTTAGCGCCAAAGACTGCTACATAGCCAAGACCAAGCTCTTTTAGTTAGCGCCAAAGACTGCTACATAGCCAATACCAAGTTCTTTTAGTTAGCGCCAAAGACTGCTACATAGCCAATACCAAGTTCTTTTAGTTAGCGCCAAAGACTGCTACATAGCCAATACCAAGTTCTTTTAGTTAGAGCCAAAGACTGCTACATAGCCAATAGCAAGTTGTTTTAGTTAGCGCCAAAGACTGCTACATAGCCAATACCAAGTTCTTTTAGTTAGCGCCAAAGAGTGCTAAATAGTCAATACCAAGTTCTTTTAGTTAGAGCCAAAGACTGCTACATAGCCAATAGCAAGTTGTTTTAGTTAGCGCCAAAGACTGCTACATAGCCAATACCAAGTTCTTTTAGTTAGCGCCAAATAGTGCTAAATAGTCAATACCAAGTTCTTTTAGTTAGCGCCAAAGACTGCTACATAGCCAATACCAAGTTCTTTTAGTTAGCGCCAAAGACTGCTACATAGCCAAGACCAAGCTCTTTTAGTTAGCGCCAAAGACTGGCACAAAGCCAATACCAAGTTCTTTTAGTTATTGCCAAAGACTGCTACATAGCCAAGACCAAGCTCTTTTAGTTAGCGCCAAAAACTGCTACATAGCCAATACCAAGTTCTTTTAGTTAGCGCCAAAGACTGGCACATAGCCAATACCAAGTTCTTTTAGTTAACGCCAAAGACTGCTACATAGCCAATACCAAGTTGTTTTAGTTAGCCCCAAAGACTGCTAAATAGTCAATACCAAGTTCTTTTAGTTAGCGCCACAGACTGCTACATAGCCAATACCAAGTTCTTTTAGTTAGCACCAAAGACTGCTACATAGCCAATACCAAGTTCTTTTAGTTAGCGCCAAAGACTGCTACATAGCCAATACCAAGTTCTTTTAGTTAGCGCCAAAGACTGCTACATAGCCAATACCAAGTTCTTTTAGTTAGCGCCAAAGACTGACACATAGCCAATACCAAGTTCACAAAAAAAAAATCATAAGCATGCTCATATAAACTTATCTTATTAATTTTTAAAATGGCCATTCATTTTCTTATTCAATTGGTCAATTTCTGTTTGCCCAACAACTTGTAATTCAGATGTAAATATTATTGTTTCTGCTCATTACAACTGCGATGCCAGAAACCAAATAAAATCGGTCAGCTATTTATACATCAAGGGAGACAATTCTATTGGGAACTATTTCACCGTGTTTAGTATAATTGAACTATTAGTCACCAATAGGTAACAAATGACTTTCCACTGAGACGTGTAATTTATGGCCCAATGACAATTGCAGTTAGCTGAGGCTAGATTTTATCAGACAGGTTTTAAAACTGCTCAATGAGTTATGGGCATTTTATAGATTTTTATACGTTTTATTGTAAACGTCTACAGCTCTTATCTAGACCAAACGAAGAACTGCTCGGTGGCTACAGAATGGTGCTAGATACATCTGTCAGAACCATACGGTATTCAAGAGAGGAGTTAATGCAGTTTAAAAATTCTGAGCAAGGGACTAGCAGTTTCAACTGTAGCCATAGCCAATGATTCAATACTCAACCATTCTTCAAAACACTCGGACGTAAGATCCCAGCTATTATAAGCTATAGGCTTTCTCCAACTCAGCAAACTACTCAGCTTTCATCCAATCTGATAGCCCGACCTACTCACAGTACAATAACAATACCTACTCAAAGTACAACAACACTACCTACCCACAGTACAATTACTCTACCTACTCACAGTACAATAACATTACCTACTCACAGTACAAAAACACTACCTACTCACAGTACAATAACATTACCTACCCACAGTACAATAACATTACCTACTCATAGTACAATAACATTACCTACTCACAGTACAATAACATTACCTACTCATAGTACAATAACGTTACCTACTCACAGTACAATAACATTACCTACTCACAGTACAATAACATTACCTACTCACAGTACAATAACATTACCTACTCACAGTACAATAACACTACCTACTCACAGTACAATAACACTACCTACTCACAGTACAATAACATTACCTTCCCACAGTACAATAACATTACCTACCCACAGTACAATAACACTACCTACTCACAGTACAATAACACTACCTACCCACAGTACAATAACATTACCTACTCACAGTACAATAACATTACCTACTCACAGTACAATAACACTACCTACTCACAGTACAATAACACTACGTACTAACAGTACAATAACACTACCTACCCATAGTACAATAACACTACCTACTCATAGTACAATTACACTACCTACTCACAGTACAATAACACTACCTATTCATAGTACAATAACACTACCTACTCACAGTACAATAACACTGCCTACTCACAGTACAATAACACTACCTACTCACAGTACAATAACATTACCTACTCACAGTACAATAACACTACCTACTCACAGTACAATAACACTACGTACTCACAGTACAATAACACTACCCACTCACAGTACAATAACACTACGTACTCACAGTACAATAACACTACCTACTCACAGTACAATAACACTACCTACTCACAGTACAATAATCGGGTATGAACGATCTCTTCTTTCGGAATTCTCAGCACCGGAGATAAAAACAAAGCCATCAAATCTGGTTAGTATTAAACGAGTGGAAAATCCCAAACGGAGAGAATATCCAGCTGTGATCATGACAAATTGCTAGTCACTTACTGACACCAAAATAGATGAATTGATGCTCGTGATAGAAGATAAACAGCCCAAAGTAATAATGCTAACCTAATCAGGGCTCACCGATGATAGGGAGATGGCTAAACAATTGATGGCTATACATTACACACTTCCAATAGATCCAACATAGTAGTAGGAGGAGTCGCCATGTTTACCAGTGATTGTCTGGAAGCGAAAGTGGTCAAGCAGTACACTACAAAAACTCTCAGCACATTACCGATGAAAGTCACTACACGCCATCAAGGCACGGTCTATGGCTGTATCCATCACCCCAAATCCAAATGTAAGGCAGACACTGAAAAGACAATAAAACATCTCAGTGAAACCATCACAGATCTGTCCAGAAAACACACAGCACATTTTGTGATTGGTTGGTACTACAATCATTTTGATAAGAGTGTTCTGCGTAATGTGTTCAGCCTTTCTAACATAGTCAATTTCCCTACACGAGGTAATGCCTATTTGAATAAAATATTCACCAATGTCACAGATCTGAGGGCGTCGAAATGTGAAAAACTGCCTCCTCTCGGATCCAGTGACCATGATACTGTTTTTTTTTGTAACCAGCACAAAACATATGATACCAGAGACTGACTTTTTCTTCAGAAAGAAGATAATTTCAACAGCTAGAACTCCATCACAAATCTACCTGATGTCCATCAACAGGTATGCCTACCACAGAATACCATATCTGACATTGTAGACTGCCACTATCCTACTGAGAAGGTTAAGAAGAAATACAAGCGGTCACCCTGGTTTGACCAACTAGCAAAAAAACTGAAAAATGCCAAAAAGAAAGCCTATTCTAGAGGATGTTCTACTGCTAAGCTCTTTGGTAATCTATTGAAAAATCACATAATCAAAAAACGTAAGAAAAAATGGATTACCACAAAACTGTCTGACACAAACCCAAAATCCATGTGGTCAGTCATCAATACAGTTAGTGGCAGCAGCAAAGCCAAAAGCACCAAGCCATACTACAACCTCAATGGCAGCCACTGTAACAGGCAGCAAACAGCAGACAAGTTAAATAACTATTTCTCAACTGTGGGTGGTGTCGCCAGTTACCACAACATCATCAGTTATGCTGCTACCCTCGATAAAGACTCCAGCGGTACACATAGGGCAGGTGAAGCAGTGGCTCAACAACATAGACACAAAGAAGGCCACCCACTCTCTTGACTACCCATCATGGGTCAGTAGAATGTACTCTGAGTTTTATCCATTTCCTTGTGTTCAATCATCAATCAATGTATCTCTAGTAATATTTACCCTGCTATTTGGAAACAGGTTGAGGTTGTCCCCCCTGAAAAGATCAAATCTGTGGGCTGCTGAATAAACCAGCCCCATCACTGCGTAGGTCATCACACATCAAACAAAGACAGACTAATGTAAAAAGTAAAAACAAACTCCGAGGCTCCACTGTTTTTCTCAGGTATGGAAATCAGGGTTGTTTGAAGTACTCTAAGTAAATTTTATTATTCTTAATACTGAATCTTTTATTAGTTAATCGCACTTTTTCTTTTTCAACTGAGGCTGCCATAGAATTTTAACTACTGTGCTGAAAACCTACAAGGGTTGGTACTTTTCTTAACTGCACTGTGCATAACCAATAGTTGACAAATAAAGATTTATATTTATTAGCTGGGTATATAAGTATTACATTTATGAAAAGTCATGTGCTTGCATAGTTACAGCCCGATAGTCACATTAAGTGCATGCATACAGTTTCTTACTATCTATGAGCTATCATATGTTTTTGTAGATTACTACTTTGTGCAGCCCTATAGTCACATTGAGTGCATGCAAATGGTTTTTCGCCGCTGCGAGTCCTCATATGTATTTGTAGATAACTACTGTCTGCAGTCCGATAGTCACATTGAGTGCATGCATATGGTTTCTCTCCACTGTGAGTTCTGTTATGTCTTTGTAGATCACTACTGTATGCAGTCCTATAGTCACATTAAGGAGGCACGTGTGGTCTAGTGGTTAAAGTGCTTGCACTTCAATCCTGGATCTGGGGGTTCGATTCCCAGCACGGTTATCTGTGAGCAAGATATTTGGCTTCCTATGCTCTGCCTGGTCGGATATGGGCATAAAAATAACGTGGTCCCTAGTTTGATTGCACTCTCCATAATAACTATGGAGTCATGCTAGTAAAAGATCCCCCTCTGCCTTTTCGGAAGAGTAGCCGGTAACGGCGGGCATGGGTATAGGGTGCTGCTCACACAAGCTCCAAGCTTATGAGACCCGTCTATAGGGTTGCCCACAAGGCACAGCTCAGAAAACAAAACAAACAAACATTGAGTGCATGCAAATGAAAATGCAAATGGTTTCTCTACACTGTGAGTTCTCATATGTCTTTGTAGATCATCACTTTGTGCAGTCCTATAGTCAGATTGAGTGCATGCAAATTTTTTTTTCCGGATTGTGAGTCCTCATATGTATTTGCAGATTACCACTTTGTGCAGCCCTATAGTCACATATGGTTTCTCTCCACCGTGAGTTCTCAGATGTGCATGTAGAGCACCACTTTGTGCAGTCCTATAGTCACATTAAGTGCATGCATATGGTTTCTCTCTACTGTGAGTTCTCATATGTCTTTGTAGATGGCCACTGTATGCAGTCCTATAGTCACATTGAGTGCATGCAAATGGTTTCTCTCTACTGTGAGTTCTCTTATGTGTTTGTAGATCATCACTGTATGCAGTCCTATAGTCATATCGATCACAGACAAATCTCTCTGCTTTCCTTGAATGAGACTTGGCATGTTTAGAGAGCTGATGATCAAAAGTACACCTGAAGTCACAGATGGTACACTTTAGCACCCTGGGTGCATCTGCTGCCAATGTAGTGTCTGCATTGCCTGTAGCTACAAACATAACTGTAGAATGTACATATTTGATCGGCAAAATTGTGAGGCGGACAATAAGCTAAAGAGAAGAGGTGTAAAATGCAACGTAGTGGACGATAACAGTTTGATATAAATTATCATGGTTGCAGTCTTGTAGAAATGATCACTCATGACAATTTATTTTTGTACGAAAATTATTATAAGTGAAATTCATGGATGAACCAAAAATAACTGCTGGTGATATTGTAGTAGTTTTGCACTAGCTACCAGACACAACAGGGTCACTCCAACCAACTTCTCCAATGAACTTCGGAGTCACTCCGAATTGACGCTAATCATCTTCACGGGGTACTAGACCCAGACACAAAATGACAGAGTTTCACTTCAATAATATTTATTACATAATCTGCTTTGCAAGGTACAAGTGTATTTAACCAACTCCTCAAGACTTCTCTCTCTCAAAATGCGCAGTAGCTCCTTTTATAGGAGATAAGGGATAATCTCATTGCTTTTTAGCCAATAACATAACATGATATAAAAGGTTCACGAAGGATATAGCCAGCTACAAAGTCCAATAACAAAGCTAGCTAATGGGGATACATGCACATTGTCGTTGGTTTGGGTGTACTCCATCTGCCTCTCCTTATAAGGTTTCTTCCTTTCATCCTTATTAGGTAGGTCACATAGCCAAGGGTTTAGGATCCTATATTGCAACGTAAGAGAGTGGGGTTTGCAGTGGTGGAGAGAGGGAGGGGTTAGTTTTCCGCTAAAATCTCCCACATACCCCGCTTCATTAGCGACGTAGTCTCTAATTTATATATTCATCGCTCGTACTCTGTCCATCACTAGTGTGGTGATTCTGGGGGAAGGGGGTGGGGAAGAGGAAAGGTGCTTTTTTAGGGGTATCAGCTTATGCCCAGTGGGGGCAGTGGCGCTGGCCATTCTGGTCTGCTGGTGGTCACTTCTGGTGGGTAGGGATACTGTAGGGGTGCTTCTCAGACAGTGGCTATAGCTTGCGTGTGTAAAAGGGGGTGGGGGAATAGGGGAGACTTTCTGTGTCGCCTCTGGTTGGTGACGTTTAGATGGGGGAAGGTCTGGAAACTCGCTGAAACTGCTCAAGGAGGGGGCTGGCTCTCGGAGGGCTGGCTTTGCCGGTTCTTCATGAGGGTTATTCTGTAGCATGCACCTGCAATCAGTCAGGTTAGTTACTTGTGAACTAAAACACGAGGTCGGCTCTGTGTATGTGTATGTCCACTAACTGGTCTTCTTGGGCTCTACAAGGGGGGTGGTACTCAGCTGGGTTAGCTTCCAGTAACAGATCATTGCCGTCTTCTTCTACTTGTAGATAGGAATTAGTGCTTTCAGCCTTCATGTTAGTTAAGTAAGTTTGCAGTAGCTGCAGGAGACAAGCAGTCTGTTCAGTATGAGTGGCGAAGGTAGAAGGGACTGAATTTCTTATGTCAAATGGCTGCAAACTTTTTTGTACTGGTTCGTGGGAGTTCTCTGGCATTGTAGTGGGGGAAAACGGAGGCATCTTTAGTGGGTCTTAAGCCAGCGGAAAATCAGGGATGGGTGTGGAGACTTGGTGTGGGGGTAAAGGATATTCAGGCAAGTCGTTCAATACTATGCATGGACGCGTCGGGTCCACAGGTTTGGTGGTAAATGCCTTTACTTCTGCCAGCAACTTCATTTTCTCTCAGTATTGTTCCCTCCATACTGATTCATCTTTTGCAGCCACTTGGTGGCACCATAACGCTGGGGGGGGGGTCCAACGTTTCGCCTAGGGCGATCTGTAGGTGCTGGCGCTATGGTAGAGGGAGGTGCAACAAGAGGGGGGACAACTTCTGCCGGTTATGTACGGCCTCTCGCTCGGCCAGTCCTTGTCTGAACTGGGCGGTTTTCGCTGGAGGTGTTAGGGCGTGCTTCCTCTACAGGCTGCTGTAGGCTAGGGCTTGCTCCTCTTTTGTCCGCTGGCAGGGGAGAAGGCAACGCCAAGGGGAAGTCTCGGGGTAGGGGTAACTCCAAAAGGGGGAGGGGAGCATCTTGGGGAAGTGGTAGGGCACGTCTTTGCCTCCGGGGAGCAGCACCGCGCATGTTAGGGCGGCGGGCTGGCTCCATGGCTGCCGTGGCTTGGCCATAAGGCTCTAGACACGCCTTGTAGGGCTTGAGGCGGCTGCCGTTTTGTACGGATCTCTGACCGTGCCTGCAGATGAGGTAGGTGCGGTTGCTATATGCCTCCTTGACTATGTAGGGTCCTACAAACTTTGGTTGCAGTTTATGGTTCTCGCCCTTTCGTCTCCTTCCATTCTCTAACCACACCTCGTCTCCATCTTTGAATAGCGTGGGCTCCTCTCCATCATCTCCTCGTACTTGCCGCTGTTCCATCCGCAGAGTTTCGTGAACCTCCTCTAATCTCTCCTGTAGGGCCTGGGCATATTCATGCACTGGAGCGCACTCCACTAGGGGGGGGGGGGGGGTGGTAAGTTAACTGGTCTGGGAGGCGCATCTCTCTGCCTGTCATGAGAAAATTTGGTGTCTCGCCAGTAGTAGAATGAGGGGTGGTGCGGAAAGCACTCATGATCTGGGGTAGGATCAGGTCCCACTCTTCGGGTCGTCTTTTTAGCAGGAGGGAGCGTAGTGTGTCTCCGAGCACCCGGTTATTTCGCTCTACTACACCATTGGCCTGGGGGTGATAGGGTGTAGTCCTAGTTTTCTTCACTCGCCAGAGGGTACACAACTCTTGCATGAGACTGGACTCAAATTGAGCACCCTGGTCGGTATGCATCTGTTCTGTCAGTCCAAAATAACAGAAGACACGCACATCTAGAGCCGTGGCGACTACCGGGGCGGCAGCGTCCGGGAGGGGCAGGGCATCTTGCCAGCGAGTAAAATGGTCAGTTAGAACGAGGATCCATTTATTCCCTCTGTCCGTCTCAGGGAGGGGGCCTACTAAATCCATTGTTAACTTTTGCCAGGGGCGGCCGGCGTATATTCTTTGGCGGGCAGGGTTGGGCTTGGTCCCGTCGTGTTTGGCTCGCTGGCATACTTCACAGCTGTTGACAGCTATCCTTACATCTGCTGTCATGCCTGGCCAGTACCAGGTGAGGTTCAGTCGTTTGAGGGTACGCTGGATACCTTGGTGGGCCATGGCATGGGTTTCCCACACAACTTTTCCTCGTAGACTGGGAGGGCACACAGCGCACCAATGGGACCTGTTCTGTCCGGCATAGTGGATTTATAGTACGCCGTCGGGCCGGATTTTCATGGAGTGGCGCCTCTTCTCTAACTGGTGCAGCTTGTTGCTTCCCAGTTCTAACAGATTAGGATCTATGGGAGAGCTGATCTTGATGGCCTCGTAGATGATGGCAACGGGGTGACGGCCGGTCTTCTGTGCTTCCATTAGGTCAGTGTCCGGGGGTGGGGGCCGAGGACGTGTGACAGCAACTACTCGAGGGTCTGGTTGGACAGGGTCTGCTGATAGGGGTTGAAGATGGGGGGTGAAAGGAGGGTGGGCCTGGTAAATTTCTTCCTTAGAGGAGCCACCATCCATAGCCTCAATGTGTGTGCACTGCTTGCAGTCGGCAGCGTCTGCTGAGTCCATCAGCATTGCCGTGCAAGTGCCCACCACGATGTTCAATAGTAAACTGGAATTCGGACAAGGCCTCCAGCCACCTTGCCACCTGGCTGGAGGGTTCTTTCCTTCTGCATAACCACATAAGGGAGGCGTGGTCTGTCCGGATTTGGAAAGGCTGCCCGTAGAGGTATGGCCTAAAGTGTTTGACTGCTTTGACCACGGCCAACAGCTTTTTCCTAGTGACGCAGTAGTTGCGCTCGGGGGACTCAGCGTCTTGCTGTAGTAAGCTATTACCAGTTCTTTGTCATGTTGGACCTGGGAGAGGACAGCTCCAACGCCGTCGTCGCTGGCATCTGTGTCTAAGATATAGGGGAGATTGGCATCGGGATAGCCGAGGACGGGGGCAGAGACTAGGCTAGCCTTAAGCTGCAAAAAAGCTTCTCTCTGAGGGTGCGCCCATTCCCAGGGGGCAGCTTTGCAGGTTAGCCGGGTCAGGGGTTTAGCTATGGTGGCGAACCGGGGAAGGTATTGTCGGTAGTAACCAACAGTACCGAGGAAAGTCTGTAATTCCTTCAGGCAGGTAGGGGTAGGCCAATCCTGGACGGCAGCTATCTTCTCGGGGTCAGTAGACACGCCATGCTTGCTGACAACGTGGCCAAGATAGCGAACTTGGGATTGCAAAAGCTCACATTTGCTGGGCTTCAGCTTGAGGTTGGCGGCCTTTAGACGTTGTAGCACTTCGGCTAGCCGTTGGAGGTGGGTGTGGAAGTCAGGGCCGATGACAATGATGTCATCCAGGTACAAGAGGAGCGACTTCCAATGGAGACCGTGGAGCACTCGCTCCACCAGCCTCTGAAAAGTGGCTGGGGCAGACGTCAATCCAAAGGGAAGGACCTTCCATTTGTATAGGCCAGACCGAGTGGAAAACACCGATTTATCACTGGCATCAGCATCGAGGGGGACTTGCCAATAGCCACTCACTAAATCGAGAGTGCTAAAGTAACGACTGCCCGACAGGGCGTCGAGGCTCTCATCTATCCAAGGAGGGGGTATGCGTCTTGTTGTGTTATGGCATTTAGATGCCGGTAATCAACACAAAACCGCCAAGAGCCGTCTTTATTTTTGACTAACACAACCGGGGAACCAAGCGCCAGTGCTTGGTTCTATCAGCCCCTTCTTGAGTAGTTTGGTTACTTGGGCTTCTGCTTCCTGCTCTTTGTGAGGGCCTAGTTGGTGGGGGGGCTGTCTTATGGGCTGAGCACCGGGTTTCAAAGGGATGCTGTGTGCCACGAGGTCTGTGCAGCCCATGTTGTGGTCTCCTTTGCTAAACACCTCTTCATAGGAGCACAGGAGTTGGGCTAGCTGGAAGGCTTCCTGGGGGGTGTGGCAATTGGGCAGGGCCTGTGTATTCAGCTCCTGCAAGTGCTCGGAAATGGGGGAAGGGAGGGAGGTGGGGGTCCGGGATATAGGTCTGCTTTCTTCAGGGGTTGTCTCCACGTCGCTGGAGTGCACGCCAGTGTATTTGCCAATGGTCCTGCCTGCTTTCAGGTCCTACCTGCTTTCAGGTCCAGGGGCTGGCTGGTTGGGTTTAAACATCTCACTAACAGGTGGTGCTTGTCATTGGGGCTGTTAAGGCTGGCAGCTAGGGGCGGGGAGTCCGGGATGCCTTCTACTATGCCAAGGGGAAGGTGTGCAGAGTGGGTGACCTTGCACTGCACTGTTGCCTTTGTGTGTGGGGGGATGTGTGTGTCTCTTATCACCTGGACGCCAGAGGTGAGCATCCTGCCCTGTTGATCTGTACACGGGAGCTCCCGGCCATTTATCTCAATGACCGATAGGTCGAAGTTCATTTGGCACTGGTGAGAGGTGAGGAAGGTCATGCCCAAGATGGCGTCTTCATTAATTTGGCCCACCACAAATTTGGCCTCTGTCTTGATGTCCCGCAGACCGAGGGGCAGGTGGATGGTCCCGAGGAATGGAATGCGGGAACCATCAGCCAGGATGCCGTGTGTTTCACCTTCACGCAGGGAACCCTGGGTGGCAGGGGACAGCTGATTAAACAAATGTTGGGATATCAGATTGGTGGTGCATCCGGTGTCTATGAGCACCGACACAGGTTTCCCTTCTATTCGGTCAGGTAGAAAGCAGCTGGCTTTGTAGGGCGTTCTGGCGGGGAGGGTAGAAGGTTTGCTGGCTTTATGGCTGTAGGTCTGAGGGGTTAGCCGTTCTCGGGGGCAGGACGGCTGTACTGTAACTCGTGGGCTGGGGGACGAGGGGGAGTGTACCTTTGGACGGCAAGGTTGGATTGGTAGCTGTACTTCGTCGTCTGCTGTTAAGCGGTTGGTTGGTTGGTGGGAAGGGGTGGCAGCACGCTGTCTCCGGGATCAAGAGGGTGGCCCGGGGTGCGAAGGGACAGGTGAATAGGGTAGGGGGACTTTGCCTTCAAAAGGTGGAGTGAACGAGTGGAGATCGGTATCCTCCAGTTCTTGCAAGGGTGTATACCGGTTACTGGTAGACAATTGCCATGGGGTTGGCGTTAGTGTGGGGCGCCGTCTTTTTCTTAGGGAAGGGGTGGTGTGGGTCTCCGGGTTGTACTGGACTAACCTCTCCAATTAACTTTGGTATTTCCGGGGTACCCGGGGGCAGTTTCTCTGCATATGGCCGATGACACCGCAGCCCCAACATTGAAGGGGAGTGGATGGGGTGGGGGGTTGAGAGGTGTGGGCAGCTGTCAGAGGGAAAGTGGGTTGTTGCTTCAACTTCTGCGGCTCTTCAGATTGTAGTTTGATAGCTTCTGTCAGCAGTTGTACATTTTTCATCAGGGCAGTTAGGGTGTCTACTTGTGGGGTGGCTGTCTGTTGAATCTGGTAAGGGAAGGGAAAGGGGGTGGGAGGTTGGTCACTATGGGGCGGTGATTCCTCGCCTGCTGTTGCCCTTATCCTTAAGGGTTTTTCCTCGAAGCTGGTCTTTATTTGTAAGAACTCATTGCCAGCTCTTATGGCTTCCTCAACTGTGTGGGCTGCACAGCCAGCAGATGCCGTTGTAAGTATGCACTAACACCATGAGGATTTTAAAAACATGTTAAAATATTTGTATGGAAATGACAAAATACACATATGATGGAAAATTAACTTTGGAGGATTTCCTAACATACAAGCGATGTAACATAGCACACCTGAGGGTAACATACAAGTGATGTAACATAACACAACTGAGGGTAACATACAAGTGATGTAACATAACACACCTCTGGGTAACATACAAGTGATGTAACATAACACATCTGAGGGTAACATACAAGTGATGTAACACAGCACACCTGAGGGTAACATACAAGTGATGTAACACAGCACACCTGAGGGTAACATACAAGTGATGTAACATAACACACCTGAGGGTAACATACAAGTGATGTAACATAACACATCTGAGGGTAACATACAAGTGATGTAACACAGCACACCTGAGGGTAACATACAAGTGATGTAACACAGCACACCTGAGGGTAACATACAAGTGATGTAACATAACACACCTGAGGGTAACATACAAGTGATGTAACATAGCACACCCCCAGGGTAACATACAAGTGATGTAACATAGCACACCTGAGGGTAACATACAAGTGATGTAACATAACACACCTGAGGGTAACATACAAGTGATGTAACATAACACACCTGAGGGTAACATACAAGTGATGTAACATAGCACACCTCAGGGTAACATACAAGTGATGTAACATAACACACCTGAGGGTAGCATACAAGTGATGTAACACAGCACACCTGAGGGTAACATACGAGTGATGTAACATAGCACACCTGAGGGTAACATACAAGTGATGTAACATAACACACCTGAGGGTAACATACAAGTGATGTAACATAGCACACCTGAGGGTAACATACAAGTGATGTAACATAGCACACCTGAGGGTAACATACAAGTGATGTAACATAGCACACCTGAGGGTAACATACAAGTGATGTAACATAACACACCTGAGGGTAACATACAAGTGATGTAACATAACACACCTGAGGGTAACATACAAGTGATGTAACATAACACACCTGAGGGTAACATACAAGTGATGTAACATAACACAACTGAGGGTAACATACAAGTGATGTAACATAACACAACTGAGGGTAACATACAAGTGATGTAACATAACACACCTGAGGGTAACATACAAGTGATGTAACATAGCACACCTGAGGGTAGCGTACAAGTGATGTAACATAACACACCTGAGGGTAACATACAAGTGATGTAACATAGCACACCTGAGGGTAACATACAAGTGATGTAACATAACACATCTGTTGGGAGGGGGGGGAGGGGGAGGGTCATACTACAACAACTCAGGGTTGAAAACCCATAACTCAAAGCAGAGCAATCCTAATACTGGCCATTTACATTTGTATATCAATCACCAGATTCAACTTTCTCCAGAAGGAAGACTGAGGAAGCAGACGAGGCTGGCAAGGTGCAGACTCTAGTATAGCAAGTTGATAGTAGCTTAACATATAATCAATTCTAGTCAAGGCATCACTGTCTCATGGTAGCCAAAAACATTATTTATATCTGCGATTGATCATAATGGCTATTCAGTTTGTTCCACAGCTGCATACATGTAATATGCCAAAACAGTTACGATTAATTCAGCAAATGTAATGCATTTTATACAAAAACTCTTACACAAACCCAAGAGTTTACTTATCTGACTTGTTTTCTCTCTAAAGCAATATATCAAATGGAAAAGTAAAAATATTATGCGCGCATTCAAACGAAGGTGTAGATACGGTTGAGAAATTTCTCTATCGACTGTTGTTCTTTGCACAATAAACTAACATTTATTAGTTAATAATACCTCTAGTGGGTCAACTGTGAACAGTTGATTCAACCTTGTTTGTTGTTGCACATGTTTTTGGGTTGCTTTTCTCGAGTGGTTTGATGCTTTGACTTGAATGTTTACTTTTGCTCTTCTCCATAAAGGTTGGTTTAGTAGCACATGATCCTAAAAAAAACGCTCATAATTCCAAAGCATCGTGCTAGTTTTCCATATTAAAAAAAACAACTTTTGATAAATTGATAGATTTTTACAATAAAACTACGATCAATTTTAAAACAGACTACAAGATGATGACCATAAGTTATGGAATGCACTATTTTATGCAATTTTTTGAACCTGTTTATGTGAGCATAGCTGGCAACATAATAAAATAGTGAACTGTTTACGAAGTTTCATTGCAAAAAATTACACTGAAAATAAATTCGTACAGGTATGCTAAAAACAACCTGTGGAGCTTTAGACATGAACACATCCCGAACTATTGAGGGGTAGATGTGAAATATACTAGATTCTCCTCCTTACAATTGAAATCTAGATTTTAGCAAAATATTATAATTTTTCACCCATGCTAATACTCAATTACAATTATCTCCTGCAAAGTTAGCGCAGTGTTTAAAATCTGTAGGTTATTTCTGTAAAATTTCTCACTAATAGTATCGAAGCAAAACCCGTTTCACAGACCTCACAGATTTTTATTATAAGAAAAAATAGTTTTCAGCTATCATTTGAATTGGCAAACCAAAGACAGCAAGTTGGCTACCAATAGCTTATCACATGATATTTATAATCAACAATCACAAATAGATCAATGATGTACAGATACAACCATAAATAATTAGTAATCTACTATGAAATAAATAACCTTGAGATTACAGCAAGCATATTTATTCAGCCCTAACCACTGAGACTTCACTCTCATGTACATACCAATGGACTGCATATAGTTATGATTGGAAATTAGATTCAAATTTCTGCAGCGTTCATATGACCCCATAGCCGCCAGTTTATCAGGGGAGAAATATTGAGATAGAGTAGATAATTCCTGCTGATTAGCCATAGCCTGCAAACAAAGATTGAGATTATATTGATGACTGTAATTGTTCTGCTGCCATAGCAACAGAATACAATGAGAGACAGATGTAAATATATCACAACAAGAGCAATTGTTTTGCGAGTCAGCATTGCTCCAATAATTCAAATAACGTAATTCAAAATACGTAAACAAACCCGAAGATTTTTCATAATACATGCATACAGAGAAATAATTCAACTCCTAAATTTAAAAGCAGCATTTAGCATGGCAACTAAAATGCATCGCAAACCAGGTAACCTATCGCATAGGCTTGGTCACAAAATTAAGCGGCAAAATTTCAATACAATATTGAATTTAATTAATGGTTGAAGAACACCTCCAGTCATTTCTATATGTATCTGATATGTCATTGATATGTCCTTATGAAGTGCTTCAAATAGCAACCTCGTCAAAATTCGATTGATCTCTGTTTCCATAACATCATTGATAATTAGCATGTTATGAGTGTTGTTTCCCCCATTCCGACATCTTAGAAAACTTATGACGCGGGCGCAAGTGTTTTTTATTTTGATTGGACAATTTTTGAATGATGAAATCACTGAAGTATAACAAATAACACTACAGCAAGCATTGGTCATTGATTGGTATAACTAATAAGTGGTAGTAGCAGGCTAGCAGCGCATGTCGTTGTACTTCAGTGATTTCATCATCCAAAGATTGTCCAATCAAAATATAAAACAAAATTTAGAGTTTGCTATAACACTTGCGCATGTCATAGGTTTTCTAACATGTCGGAATGGGGAGACAACACTCATAACATGCTAATTATTAATGATGTTACGGAAGCAGAGATCAATCGAATTTTGACGAGGTTGCTATTTAAGGACATATCAATAACATATCAGATAAATATAGAAATGACCGGAGGCATTCTTTAACAAATAATCACAAAAACAGAGAGGGTATTTTTTTTATGTGACAAGTATAACAATCATAGAAAAAAACTTACACAATGAAATCAGGAGTACAATTACAACCAAAACTGATAATATCAGCAAAATTAGAATGACAAGGAAAGTCGAAAAAATCAATGAAGAAGAAACCTAGTGCACTCTCATTTCACCTCTAAACTGCCGAAATTGTCATAAGACCGTGCTAATTCCATGTTCAACTTGAAACACTATTTCATTTTCATGCCCTGCGACCTGAAGGGAGCTACCTTATAGTCAGATTATTGTAGAAATAACACCATACTTAAAAGAAACCCCCAACATTGACCTATCCTTCCACCCTGCCGCTGCTTAGATCAACGAGAGACCCTTTTGCCTGCTCAGGAGTTGTCACACCTTGAACTATCAAAAGCCGCAGGCAACAGGGATCAACAAAATTCGGCACTTTGCTGGGAATTGTCCCCTCCCAAAGGCGACATTAGGTAGAAATTAGAAGTTTTTGTGAGGTTTTTGCGAGTTAGTAATGTCATACAAACACATGTACCTCGGCGATTCCAACAGTACAGTATCGTTGTTTCATCCATGGTGAAGAGCGATAAAATTAATACTTGGGCTCGTTGTATTAGCCAAAGACCTCTCTAAAAATATCAGGCTAATGCAACCAGAGTGATTTAGTACACAGAGTGGGGACTTTCAATCTAGGTCGGGATTATATAACTCGCGGCCATCTTGGCGCAAAGAGAACCGGAAACCGCCGCCCCTTTTCTATATAATCTTCATTGCCCAAAATTGTGTGGTTTATTTAAATGGCATTTACAGGTTGATTTATCTCACCATTCATTTTAATATGATAAAGGCAAACAGTTCACACTTCAGACCACTCGAAAGTTTTAATATCAATTTGCCATGTGTCTACTAGTGGGCTAGTATTCTGATTAGGGCTATTAAAATTGGGTTTGTCACAGCTTATTGTGATAGTTGGCCAGCGCAGGTAATTATTTATTGTTAAAAATTTGGTATATCAGGCCACTCAGTGCCCTCAGCCACATTTCATTTTTATATGTTTCACAATTGACAAAAAGCAAAAAAAATTTATTTCATTATGAAATATATATATAAAAAAGGTTCAGTGGCACAAGCTATTAACAAATAAAAAATATTGCCAGTTTCACAATATGGTACAAGGACAGTCTACATATCCCAGGCTTTCATTTAGTGCAATTGAAAACATTCATAGCATGCATAGCTGCTCAGCTATGCTGTATGCAATATCAGCTAATTAACATTGTGTCTCATACTAAGTGCCCGTTGGTAAGCACCAAAATTGCGACTATTTGCGCAAAGTCCCCACTCTGTGTATTAAATCACTCTGAATGCAACGAGCCTAAGTGAGGATGCCTCATAGCGAGGATGTCCTATAGCGAGGATGTCTTATAGTGAGGATGCCGTATAGTGAGGATGCCTTATAGTGAGGATGCCGTATAGCGAGGATGCCCTATAGTGAGGATGCCTTATAGTGAGGATGCCTTATAGCGAGGATGCCTTATAGTGAGGATGCCGTATAGCGAGGATGCCTTATAGTGAGGATGCCGTATAGCGAGGATGCCCTATAGTGAGGATGCCTTATAGTGAGGATGCCTTATAGTGAGGATGCCGTATAGCGAGGATGCCCTACAACCACTGGGCACTAACTAGCCTCTACCAACTCCAACCGTCATGGTGACTGTGGCGTATCGCACGGTCAAGGTTGCCGGAAGGTGAAGGTTGAGGCCAGCGGACATGCGCAGGAGAACATTGGGAGCGTGAGGGAAGGTACAACAGACCTGGTGGGAATAGGAGAAGGAGAACTTCAGAAAGCCGGAGAACTAAAGACGGACACACTTAACATATTCGGTGAGTTACACTACATAGTGTCAGAAGTAAACGCGGGAGAGGAGAACAATAATAAGTGAACTACAGTTAGTGAATGAGATTGTTAATAGCAAAAACAAACAAAAAATTATTATTATGGATAGTAGTAAATTTGGCAAAGGGGGTAAAAACACCCAAGTTTGAGGTAGAGCACGGAGCGGAGCTGGAAGGATGGAACAAATTTTTGAGGAGATTCGAAATAGCAGTGATAGGAGCTGGTTTGAAGTATAGTGAGCCGAGTGCAAGTGGAAAAGGGAAGAAAGACAAGGAAAATAGATTCAGAAGTGAGAGACATGATGTTGAACAGAGAAAGGCAGCATTGTTATTGGATAGTATGGGTGAGGTAGGATTGGATACTTTTGAAACCTGGGATATGGAAGTGGATCAGCTGCAATACGAACATTTAAAGGGGGAATTTACAAAGCATTTTGAGAAGATTGAGAACATTGTAGCTACAAGGCATAGATACCTTAGTATGGAGCAGAGGCCAACTGAAGGGATAGACAAGTTCATAGAGCGCGTAGAGAGATCGGCGAAGACCTGTCGCTGGGGGGCTCTTTTGGATGATATGATTGTTCAGATAACAATAAAAGGGATGAATGACGAGAAAGTGCGGGTCAAACTGCTGGGGAAGAAAGACCTGAACCCAGACAAGGTGAAGTCTGTATGCCTTAGGTATGAATGAGCAAGGACGGCGTCGAGGATCATGGCAAGGGGAGAGGACAGTAGTAGTAGGGTGCGACCAGAAATTGATAGAGTGATGGATCAAACAGAGGGCAAGTGTCACGAGTCAAAAGAGCCCGAGTTAATAGATAGAGTTGGTGACTTCAGGAGGGGAGATGGCCAGTATGGGAGGGGATACAGCAGTAATGGTGGTTTTAGAGGACGAGGAAGTTTCAGAGGTGTAGGAACCCGAGGAAGAGGGTGCTTCACCTGTGGAGGAGACCACCTAATGAGGCACTGCCAAAAAAACAGCAGGGAGGAAAGGGGTCCAAAGTCAGGAGGGTGCTTCGAATGTGGAGGGCCCCATTTTGTCAAAGATTGTAGTCGAAAGAGGCAGAACACGGATAGCGGTAGGAAAAGGATAGTTAACGCGGTGAGCTGGAACTCCAGCGACTCCGTGGAATCATTATGACTATCAAAGAGAACAAACCGAAAGGGTAGTGAGTTTGAAATAGAGCTACGCTGCGAAACAAAAAGGGTTAAGTTCCTGGTTGACACAGGAGCAGACGTGTCAGTAATAACGACGAAAACGGCGGAGAGGATAGGGAATGAGATCGAGAAGACTGGGAGGAAATTTACCGGAGCTGACGGAAGTTTACTTGATGTCATTGGCAAAGTAAAAATAAACATGATAACTGCGTGGGGTCAGGAGATCGCAAGTACGGCGTATGTGATGAAAGGGGCGAGAAATAACCTGTTGGGTAAGCCGGAGGTCCATAAACTCAAGATAGTTAGGACCATCTGCATGGTGAGGTCCCCAGTGGAGATTAAATACCCTAAGCTTTTTGCCAACCTAGGAGTGTTGCCGGACGTCTTCAAAATCAACTTGAAAGATGACGCTCAGCCTCTGTGTCTCAACGTGCCGCGGAGGGTTCCTATAGGACTGAGAGAGGCGACAAGACGGGAATTGGATAGAATGGAGGCCCTGGGGGTAATAAAGAAGATAGAGAGGCCTACAACTTGGTGTTCGGGCATGGTGGTAGCGCCGAAGTCCAATGGCAAAGTGAGACTGTGTGTAGACTTGACACAACTAAATAAGAGCGTCAGGAGAGAGCACTTTCCCTTGCCACGATTAGAGGACACTATAGCGTCGTTGGAAGGGAGTAAATACTTCAGCAAAATGGATGCAAATTCGGGGTTTTGGCAGATAAGACTGGATGAGGAGTCGAGAGAGTACACAACATTTATCACGCCATTTGGGAGATACCAGTACTGCAAGATGCCCTTTGGAATATCGGCGGTGCCAGAATTTTTCCAGCGACAAATGAATAAAATACTGGGGGATAGGAAGGGTGTAGTGTGTATGATGGATGACATACTGGTGGTAGGGAGAACTAAGGTAGAACATGACAGGCGGCTAGAGGAGGTACTCGCGGCAATAGAAAGATCTGGAATGACGTTGAATAAAGACAAGTGTGAGTTTAGAGTGAAGGAGGTCAAGTTCCTGGGACATCTCCTCAATGAAGAGGGAATAAGAATAGACCCGGATAAAGAGAAAGCGATCAGGGAGATGCCAGCGCCCACGGGGTTGAAGAGTTTGAAGAGATTCCTGGCTATGGTTAACTATTTGGGTAGGTTTAGCCCACTATTGTCGGAGCTGGAGGTACCGCTGAGGGACCTCGAGAGAAATAAAAACGATTGGTGTTGGACGGATAGACAGCAAGTTAGCTTTGGTAAAGTTAAGGATGCGATTACACGGTCACCAGTCTTGGCGCTGTTTGACTACAATGGGAGACATAGGGTCACGGCGGATGCAAGTGCACACTCACTGGGGGCAGCCCTGCTCCAAGAATCGGCAGAGGGAATGTGGCAGCCCGTTGCATACGCTTCGAGGAAGATGACAGAAACAGAAATGAGATATGGGCAAATAGAGAAGAGGCACTGGCGATTACGTGGGCCTGTGAGAAGTTTGATTTTTATTTGGTGGGTAGGACCTTTGAAATAGAGACGGACCATAAGCCTTTAATTCCGCTGTTGGGGAGCAAGGACTTGTCCGATTTACCGCTGAGGGTCCAGAGGTTCAAGATGAGACTGATGAGTTGCGACTAAACCATCTTCCACATTCCCGGTACGGGTATGTTTATAGCGGACCTACTCTCGAGGCCTCCCACGGTCAGAGATATGGTAAAGATACAGCGGGTGGAGAGCTATACCGAGATATACATCAACTCTATCACTGACATTAGTATTGAGGAGGTTAGGAAGACTGCGGAGAAGGATAGGGATTACCAGGACATAGTGCGTGGAATAGAAGGGGAATGGCCCAGAACACCTTCCCCAGAGGTGAAGAAAGTCCGAACAAATGCGGATAGTTTAAGTATAGTAGATGGTTTGGTGCTGATGAACTCCAGGATATACATCCCATTGGGGATGAGACGGAAGATGCTTCTCAGGCTACACATTGGTCATCAAGGTATAGTTAAGACGACTAGGAGGAGTAGAGACACGGTCTGGTGGCCAGCGTTGAACAAGGAAGTGAAGGAGATGGTAGAGAGCTGCAATGCATGCATCAAGAACCAACGGATGCAACACCAACCATTGAAAACAAGTGAATTGCCAGAAAGACCATGGGAAGAGATCGCCACAGACCTGTTTGAGTTTGAAGGAAAAAGCTATGCTCTGTTTATAGATTATTTCTCGAGGTGGATATAGGTTGTGGAGATGGGAAATCAAACAGGAGAACACCTCGTCAAGAAATTTCGCCCTGTCATAGCACGATACGGAGCCCCGAGGCGAATAAGGTCAGACAATGGGCCTTGTTACATCTCGAAGGAATGGAGGGCCCTGATGGAGGAATTCTCAATAGCTCATGAGACGAGCAGTCCCCACTACCACCAGAGTAATGGACTAGCGGAGAGATGTGTCGAGACGGTGAAGTCCCTGTGGAAGAAGGAGGAAGATAAGAACATGGCCCTTCTAGCCTACCAGACGACCCCACTTGAGAGCCTATATAGGCCGGATGCACTCATGATGGGGAGGAGACTGAGGAATAGCATCCCGAGCATGGACATGAGGAACGAAGGCCGAAGCGACTTTGCAGCGAGAGATCGCAGGTTGAAGGACAGACAGAAGCGGGACTTTGATAAAGGTCGCAGGGTCAGCTCACTGGCTGAACTGGGAGAAGGAACCCTAGTCTGGATCAAGACAGACTCAAAGGAACAGAGTAAGCCAGGGATTGTTCAGTATGAGGCGGAAGAACCGGATAGCTATTGGGTGGAGATGAATGGTCGACTGTTGAGACGATCAAGGGCACATTTACGGCAACGGGTTGAAACATCAATAGAAGGCGAGCCGTCAGAGGCAGTAAGTGTCGGACCACCGGACGACGGAGGGGTAGACGAAAAACGAGGGGCGCCTGAACCACATACCGGGACGAGTAGGATTGTGAAGAAGCGGAGGGATCCCAATTTTTTGTACTATTAATTGTCTTTTGTTGTAGGTAGTAGAGAACTGGATAGCAAAGAGATGGCAGGAGGGATAGTTGTGGTTGGTAACGGTATAGTAAGGCACCTAAGGATCGATGGTATAGAGATGGTGAGCTACCCAGGGGGGACGTTGTATAGTATGGAGAAGAGGATAGGTGAGTTGGAGGCGGAGACGAAGCTGGTCATCTCTGGGATACCAGACTTGTTCCAACGTGGCCAGAGTGAGACGACAGGACCATGGCTAAATATGTATAGGAGGGACTTGGAGCGGGTATCTAGGATCGGAGGAGTTATCCTATGTCCTACGTACTTGGTGCGCTCTATGCCGTATGAGCAGTGGTCATTCATCCAGAGAATGAACCACTACATCTGCGAGCTGAATGCAAAGAAAGGAGAGGGGACCCCTGCGATTGTGGCCAGGACATTTGGTAGATCAGGAAGGGGAACGCTCTTTTTTAATAAGGAGAGGTTGGCGGACGAAGCACACCCTACTGCAGAGTTCGCAGAGGATATGTCAAGGGTCATAGGAGACTTTATAGAAAGGAGGCAGGGAGCTAGAGATACGGATCTGAGGAGCAGGATAGAGAAAAGGAGAGTGGTTAGCGAGCAGGAGCCGATAGAGAAAAAAGGAACTTTAGAGATAAACATGACAAGGGAGGATAGACGTATAGTTGAGGATAGGCGTGAGGAAGAAGCTGCGGATAGTGAGGAGGCTGAGGCGGAGGCTATCGCAAAGCTGGCTAGAAAGGAGGAGGAGGATAGAAGACAAGCCAGGGTAGCAAGAAGAAAGAGGGAAAAGGAGATCAGAGAGAGGATCGAGAAAAAATTAGCCCAGGAGTTGCAGGAAAGTGAGGAACAGTATAGGAGGGACCTGGATACGATAAGAAAGAGCAGAGAAGAGGCGGAAAGAAGGATAGATCAGAAAGAGCGGGAAAGGACAAAGACCAGGAGGAGGGAAATAAGATTTAGAGACAGGGATGCAAGGGAGACTGAAGAACCTCGGATGAAAAGTAGAGGCGTGAGGGTGGATGTCCCACATCGGATAGACAGGGTCTAGAAAGAAGGAGAAAGAAAAAAAACAAAAGAAAAAAAAATGAAAGAAAGGACAGAGACGATAAATACATATGAGGATAGTAACAGAAGGGATAACATGACAGGATAGTGGTGGGCGTAAGTGAAGAGGAGAGTAAAAGTATAGGAGAGTGAAAGCTAAGGAAAAGAAAGGATAAAGAAAAGAGGATGTGGCGTATCCCACAGTCAAGGTTGCCGGAAGGTGAAGGTTGAGGCCAGCGGACATGCGCAGGAGAACATTGGGAGCACGAGGGAAGGTACGACAGACCTGGCGGGAATAGGAGAAGGAGAAGTTCAGAAAGCCGGAGAACTAAAGACGGACACACTTAACATATTCGGTGAGTTACACTACAGTGACGTCTACTTTAAAGCGGTTCACTTTGGTTACATCGAAATAGAGAGGATAACTCCATATGAAGAATTGTTTTCACTAAATTTAGTTAGTACTAGTTTCTTTAATACTAGACAAAACAAATCTGCCCTCATATTGCCGTAGTAGTCAGTTTATTTAGAATGTTACTAGCATTGCACATGATTGGGATATTTATTATTGAGATGATTACAATTCCATTTAACACAGTGCTGTTGTTGTGACTTCCTTTTTGGGCTCTACTATAGTGCCCTATCAAAAAGTCAGGGCCTATTGTCATCTTATGTTTTCAACAGGCCGAGCTTGCAAGTTTATCGGACAATTCGACCATCACAGCTCAACTTTCATTATATATATGTGCATGCATGTCCATGCGCAGCAAGATGGAAAACTCAACAGGACTGCAAGAATTATCATATTTGGAAACTTCTCAAGTGACAAAATTGCTGGTGAAGTTACCTATAGCTGAGGGTATAAATGTCAGATCCTATATGCATGGCAACCATTCAATGACAGTAGACACTTTTGTTACGATACATATAAGGGCATATACATGTAATACACATATTTATCATGTAATCAAGTTTATTGTGTATGTACAATGGTACTGTTTGTCAACGATAAATGTGTTGGTGTACATATTTTCTGGTTTTGATGTGTTGAAACATCAGATTTACAGAATGCCCAATCAGCTGATCCAAAAGAGACAGCGCTGATTTAATGCGGTGAAATTGTCATGCCATGTCAGTCACACAGACAACATGTTTTCAATAACAGTACGTATCATTATATGTGTAGCCAGATAAAAACTAGATTATAATACTGTTGCAACTGCTTTGACAACTGCCTCATAAATGATACCATGCCTGCCATGTTGGCTTGAGAACAAAAAAGGAGACATAATTGACTGTTTGCTTTAGGCTGTCACCCAGGGTTTGGAGTGTTGAGATGAGGTGTTTGTGTAGACACAATGTCAGTAGTATAACTTGTTTATTAGTCTAGAAATCCAATCGCTGATATAAATGCAACTTAGTTATGGGATGCAGTACAAAACTTACTAGGTCAAGCAAATTGAAGCTAAATGTAGAAAGACAATTTCAATGTAATGTCCACCCTGAGCCATCTCAATGTCTAGTTTTTGTTCAAAGGAAAATTAGAAGTAAGTTTTCAGGAGGTTTCAAGGAAGGCTCATCTAATTTCAGGAGTTTTCAGGTGGTTCAGCAGTTTTCAGGGGTCGAGAAAAACTGTACTTACCAATCAGGTGAGTCCCAGGTGAATCAGGAGACGTGACAGTAATGAGTGATACTTAGTGTACACAATAGTATTGTAAGCAGGCAGTAATAAAACCGATATATGGGGTTATTTTCTCTATGTTGTCAAATATCTAAATGAAATGCTTGAAAATAAACGTCACCGCGTGTAAACTTGTGAGAAGACAACTCCGACAATGATAGTTATCTTCTAATAAAGCTTTGACTACACACATATATTCATACAAATGTCATTATGGATTATCCAGTGATGCAAAGAGGGTATATTATTATAAACAATAAGTAAGATAGGTTATAACCATCGCGAATATGAATTATAATCATCAAACATTTATTGTGTTTGCTTATAATTCGTTTACAATAAGTTTAACAGCTGTACTAAATAAATAGTTGTTGTTTATAAATGGAACCGTAAAGTTTTGTCATTTAATTTTGTCAAATCGAAAGTGTTTATTTGGTAGTAATTGTCCAATCACCAAAGCATCAGACAAAAACCTTTCCATAGACCAATATGGTAGTCTACGCATTTGAGCATCTGTTATAAAACAAAACGTCACCTGTAGAGGAAAAAACGCGGTTTTCCTGCCTCTCGACAAGATATAGGTGTGTGTATCCACAGCTTAAAGGTCCGGCCACACTAACGTGCTTGTGAACGAAACGTTACTCACTGTCATTCATCCTCAAACTTTGAACCTGCCACAATATCATGGACATGAATAACCGGTAGCCAATCAATCGATGGCTACTAGGAATTCTATGCGAACCTGCTACTGCACTGATAAAAGCAAAAGTATCAATGTTTGGCTAGCCGTTTGATTTAATCACAGAGAAGAGATTTTAACGAATGTCATCGATCATTATTGAAAGTCAACAGGTCCACCATCAACGAAGAATGTTAAACAATGAACGTTTCCCAGGAGACGTGTGCGCACATTTAATTCGTTCATCAATTCGCAGGAAAAAACATGCTAGTGTGGCCGGGCTCATTAGTTATGAGAAAACAACCGTGATTTGTAGCCTTCAACCAGAATGGTATTCATTACAAAGAACATTGGGTTTAATAAACTTTAATGCGACATTCATCCTGGTTACAGATTTTTGCTTGTCTTGTGCAAAGATATCTATATCAACCATCATTTTTATATTATGGCGTACATAGTCATTCCACATTGTTGACAACAGTTAACTCTGTAAGCCAATTATGTGAATTATTCCAGCAATAGTTGCAGCAGCAAAGGCCTTAGTTTACTTGCATCTTATCTGTAATTACATAATACTACATTAAACTATGTTTTATTTATTTACTACATATCACAAAAAACATAATAATAGAAAAAGATTAAAAATACTGAATAGAAAGTAATGGCCAGTGATTCATAGAAAGTAGGTTGATAATTAATTTAATTTGCTTCATTGAAAGCATTTCAACAATTAAATATGGAGCTAATACGCTATACCACAATTAATACTGCCAAAAGAGCATGGAAATCAAGCTAAGCTTTACGGTATATGCAAAAAAACATCAACAAGTTAATGGTTTGAAGAGAATACTAAAACTACACGTACAGATGAAAATTAAATATCCAAGAATGTGTTAGGAACCTGTGCTTATGAGAAGTGCCAATGAGGAACAAAGCATTTCTATGCGGCAGCTTAAAGTCCCGTGCTGATGGGTCTACTAGAAGAAAAAACAACAGGAATGATAATTAGATGTTTTTTCTCCTGCAATAGTTTCATTTGATATGCAGAACAATTTTAGACTATTAGAATGACTCTTTCTGTACATTTGACAAAAGCCCTTCAGATTGGTCATAAAAAAAGAGAAAGACAAACTAACAGCTTTTGTAAAAATGAGAAAAACAAATTTTCTGTACATGCGCAATGCACAAGCACTCCACTTACACACATAGAATGTTTGCTAGCTGTGAAGACTTGCTGGAGTTTCCCATAAATGATAAGTCACAGTATATAAGCTTTTTCAACTACCCGTTCTGCGGTGTTGTATTTCTCAGACTAGAGATCTTTCTACAGGAAGTTGACTGTGGAACCATTTCTATTTCACATATTTTGGGTGTCCCTTGCCTACAAAAGGAGCGATAGCGCTACAGATAGTATAAAACAATCACAAGTAACCTCACCAATGTCTAATAATAAAAAATGCTATTTATCCTTTCAACACGAGCAGTTGTCTTCACATCAGGCAGATAGCCTCAAATTACCCCAATCACTCTTACAACCACCCAGCTACCTGCAATGCAATGTGCGACCAATCCGATTAGTCCATGAGTGGACAACTCCAACTGATGCTCAAGTAAGACAACTTCATAATTGTTTATGGTCTTGTTTTGGTGTTTGTGGACCAGTTAGTAGAGAGGGACAGGAGATGTGCCAATCATCGACATCTTAAAGGAAAACTCTCACGCTTAGCAAACTATTGATGGTTTTATTACTTTTGTAGCTTATTAACTGCTTGTACAAAAAACCATTATAATTGTCCCTCAAAATAAATTAAATACAAACATTGTATGTTGATGACATTCGACATCTGCTCTGGTTATTACATACCTGGATATTCAGAGGGTCTGCTATCCAATACTTTGAATATATCACCCGCATTTATAGACAACCTTGCCCTCTTGGCTTGGGACCTGACAGCGTTGTAGGTTATATTTGCTTTGACATAGAACTCATCTCCACTATAATCGCGTACATAAGCATAAACCAACCTACATTTTTATGCATTAAAATCATGCTCATTAGCGGAAAATTCTAAAGTGATTTCAAAACTAGTTCTGTTGAATTAAACTAAAACAGTATTAATCACCAGTAATTGTTTGCGTTTGTAAAGAGTCTGGAATATTCTTTTGTTCTGTCAGTCACCAATAAATCAATTTTCTCAGCAAAACTGTTCAATCTTTTGAATACTTGTTTCTTTGTAAAGCCCTGTACTGGCACTCCATTGACCTAAAACGATTGACAAATTACATTTCTCATTGTACTACGTACATTAGGCATCCACAGCTTTTAGCAGTTCTCTTTCTTCTTCACATTAATATAACCCGAGGTCTTACCTGTAGGATAAAGTCTCCTTCTCTGAGACCCTCTCTTTGAGCTGGTCCCCCACCCTCAACAGCCGATATGAATACACCAGTTAAGTTTCCACCCGCCAGACTAAGACCAGTGCGGTTATTCTCTTTCATGTACTCCAAATATCTGGATTCCTCACTACAAAATTGTTTAACATTATCCCTAGAGTTGTATAGTGTTAAATACTTGTTCTGTTACTGAACTACCCAGACTAGTACGCCTGAGCCATGGGCTCTAACTAGTTGTTAAAGTCTACCACACAAGTGGCGCTGATTGACAAGGTGGTGTCTCCTCTGGAGAGAAGCAGAATACTTGAGCTTATTAGCATTCTGGGGTTTTCAAGGCCAAAACCTATTACAATATTATACAACAATGGCATGTTAGTCACACACATTCTTTGCATTTTACCAACAGTTAAGGAATGCGTTCTAAACACATTGAGTAGGCCTCACTGCTTTCTTCTCACCAGTCATCCTCTCTTCTTGTGCTGCTGGTTATGGAAGTCTCCTTCGACTCTAACCCAATATCAACTGTGGTCGTATAACTCTCTGTTATGGACGTATCTTTGTCTTCTAGCTCAACGCTCTTGATGAATGTCAACTTTAGCACTTTCACCACCTTTTGTTTCTTAGATCTGATGTAGACTTTACACTAGGAGTTATCTCACCTCACAAAGGTTTCATATATTCTGCATGTGACAATTATTAAAGCACGAATAACTCAGTTTAGGTATCATGACTTTATTATGATATGAATTTACTTTTCCTTGCATGACCATCAAATGAGATTATATTATATATAGACTAACAGTTGGCTCGGCAGCAATTTATTATAGCGTAGCTAATAGGAGACAACTACCACATTATTTGTGTCTTTTGACTGCATGGAGAAACTAATGTAGTATTCATGTAGTACATCCAATGGATGGCAGCTGCAGTTGGTTTATGTAACATAGCAAAAAAGGAGGACAACTACCATATTATTGGTGTTACGCAATGAAAAAAGAGAACTCTCGTACTATTTGTACAGATTCTTACAAGCTTGTTTTTGTCTTTTTACTGAACCACCAAGAGTTGCCATGTTGGTTATGATCATGGCTGTTCTGCGCATACTAAAATATATGACAGAAATGTCTGCTATATTATATAAAGTATATATGTAATGACTGTACCAGATTGTATGAGATTGGAGAGGTGGAAGGCAATGCTACTTGTTGGTTGGAGGGATGTCTGGTTGGTAAACAAGACGGAATGCTGCTGGGAGAGACAGCTAGTATTTACAAGAGTATGACAGAGGGTTGAGCTGTTGGCTATGCAGAGGCAAAAGTCAGCAGACGCAAGTACTGGTTGTTTCACTATACTAGCAAGCATTGACTAAGTTAGTTCATTGGGCTAGTATTTGTATAGTATTGTAGGCAAAAGTTATCATAAAAAGGCAAGGTTGTCATATTAATGTTCGTACCATACGATTTGTTTTTCCTCCTCAGTCTATGATCAGCTGTTTCCTGTTTCTACAAGTTGACTGATAACCTTGAATGCTCCGTGGCAATGACCAGCCCGCCAACGGAAACCATCAAAAAAACTATAACTATATACATATTTATGGCTATATTTATGTTTACATTGAATAAAATTGAATCGATGTATGACTATATACATTTATTACATAATAAGTATATTGAACGCTCTAAAATATCTTGGAAAACTTCTAACATAATTTCAAACATAAAAATAGATGAAGTTAAGTATTCATCTATTTGTTATCGATATTTATAAAAACGATGAATGGTTTTTTGTATTATATATAGATATAAATATATATATATAGCTATAGTAACTGTTGTCAAAAAAATGAAGTCTATTATGAAGGCTTTTATTTAAGCCAAAGTAGGTTCGGTAGATACTCCATCAGAACACACTCGTCTTTTAGCATAAAAATATGTGAGTCCTCGCTTTATTTGACTGTATGTCAACATTTTTTTATCCCTCACTACAAATCCACGATTTTTACCCATTTTTTGTGTTCAATACATTCAGATAACTGTCTTTGTTCAATTGATTAATTCGTTTGTATAAACCTTTTGAGCTAAATTTGTTTTCTTTTTCTCCCCAACAGTAATAGGATTTAGAGTTAAGCGCAATAATTCCATCTCCGGTAAATTCCTCTTTAAACAATCCAGGTGTTCTTTTTGCATGTAGTGAAAGTCAATTGAAGATTGGACTGTCTCACAATATTATTATAACTATTATTTGTGCACCATTATTAGATTGTTGTTATATAATAATAAGCGTTTGTATATATCTATATATGATACAATGGACCGTGCTACGCATGAACGAACATTTTTGTGGCTTGTGGTTGAGACAGGCATGCAATATATTTTCAGCTAAGAGTACATCTTTTTTAAAAAAAAAGAACAATCAAAATTGTAAAATACTAGCTCCGAGAACAAGCTATGTATCAATAGAAGAAGCAAAGATCGTCTTTAATTTCATATTTCTTTCAATAGTGTTACATTTTTGGTGTTCTTTTTTGCACTTGCTATAATATCTGATAACTGGTCAATTGTAGTTGTTATTTTGATTTTTTTATGGCCAAGTTTCTTTTGTTTTGGTAGAGATCTTTTTAGTGTTCGATTTATCCAAGTAGGATTCTGATTTTCAACCTGCAATACTCTATAACTATACGGAACACAAACACACCGAAATAAATTTCAGTGCACAAACATTTCTCAAGCGGAAGAAAGCTAGCCTAAGTTTTAGGCCAACATTTGATTGAGGCATATGTGTATTTTGCTTGGAATATGCTGTCCGATTTTTATTGGGAGTTGCATGCCCGATTGTTATCTTAGCAACTTTTAAATGGATTTCATTGGATGATTGGTTTAGTGGGCGGGGTTTTTTGTGCTGGCTTGTTGGCTTAAGTTAAAGGGGCAGCTTCGGCGACCCAAATGGTCGCTGGTGCAAAGATTTTAGTATACATTAATTACCCTCTTTGGCCCATAGCGTGATCAGCTATGTTTTGCTTTGAACTTTTTATTAGATCTCAGTTTATTTTTGGTTCTTCTTATTATTGACACATATTATTATTATTATCAGTTATTAATTATTTTGAAGCTATTTCCAACAAAGACAGCTTTAAAAAATTACAAAACTTAATATTTGTACTATTTGCCCAATGATTGGTTGATAAACGGATCAGCTATTGACTTATTGATCTGGATCAAAGCCTAGCGATAACGTCAATTAAAATGCTAGCGATTACTCCAGAAACAAAAAGCATGAAATTTTGCAATCGCTAAGCTAATAGCTATGTGTACCCGCGGTTTAGGGCCTAGTTGCAAATAGCACCATCTGATTGGGTTTCTCATCAAGTGAGCACATTAGTGCTTTTGTATAATGCCTTCTCATAATGCAATCGCTTATTTGATATTGTCTTGCGGAGCCTCATTCGGTACATCTGTTATCAGCCTCTTAGTATGGGTGTCTTCTATCCGTATATTTCTGGAGAGTTGTGCCCACAACAAGACACGGCTCATGTGGAACCAGTGACAATTTCTGCTAACGTTTAGCAGGGGGAACGGTGACTTCTAATTATGTTAGGGGTTGGAAATTTGATGAATGAATGAGGAGAGGGAAAGGGTGTCTAGACTGTAGGATTTTTACAGGGAAGGGCTGGAGGCTTAGAGGATGAGGTGGTGCAGAGCACTGTTTGGTTATCGGGTTAGGATTGCTGAAATAAGTAAGGAAGAGAGAGGAAACTTGCTGACTACTTCTGTAGGGCGGGTGTATTAGGGGAAGCGAACAAAGAGGTGAAAGGGGTATGTATATGACAAAGGTTGACATGTATAGCCAGACTACTTCTGTAGGGCAGGGGTATTAGGGGAAGCGAACAAAGAGGTGAAAGGGGTATGTATATGACAAAGGTTGACATGTATAGCCAGACTACTTCTGTAGGGCAGGGGTATTAGGGGAAGCGAACAAAGAGGTGAAACGGGTATGTATATGACAAAGGTTGACATGTATAGCCAGACTACTTCTGTAGGGCAGGGGTATTAGGGGAAGGGAACAAAGAGTGAAAGGGGTATGTATATGACAAAGGTTGACATGTATAGCCAGACTACTTTTGTAGGGCGGGGGTATTAGGGGAAGCGAACAAAGAGAGAAAGGGGTATGTATATGACAAAGGTTGACATGTATAGCCAGACTACTTCTGTAGGGCAGGGGTATTAGGGGAAGCGAACAAAGAGAGAAAGGGGTATGTATATGACAAAGGTTGACATGTATAGCCAGACTACTTCTGTAGGGCGGGGGTATTAGGGGAAGCGAACAAAGAGGGAAAGGGGTATATGACAAAGGTTGACATGTATAGCCAGACTACTTCTGTAGGGCGGGGGTATTAGGGGAAGCGAACAAAGAGAGAAAGGGGTATGTATAGACAAAGGTTGACATGTATGGCCAAACTACTTCTGTAGGGTGGGGGTATTAGGGGAAGCGAACAAAGAGAGAAAGGGGTATGTATATGACAAAGGTTGACATGTATAGCCAGACTACTTCTGTAGGACACTTGTAATACATGTAGACAAAAATTCATTAAGTTATATTTAAGTCATAACCATAATGTATGCTGACCGACATCCAGTTCATGGCTGATTGACTAGGTAGCAGTTATCATCCATGTAATAAATAAAAATGCAGGCTCATGTTACTGAACGACCAGTTTCATTTGACTTTGTCAATTTTATCAACATCATTATTCTGAGCAGTACTGCGTTTGCAAATAAACTGGGTATGCTAAATAATAAACAAAGTTTTTCAACAATAACGTTCAATTTCTCATGTGAATAGAAACTGCAATATGCTTACAAAATGGGTAATGAAAAATGGGAAACAACCTGCACAATAAAAAGAAACCATTTGGTAGATAACTGTAACAAGTGTACAACAGCAAACCTAATATAACAAACAAAAATTTTAATCACGCAACAAATGTCTACAGAGACAAACCACTAAATAACAAGAAAATAAACGTGTCATGCGCAAAAATGTTCATTATAATAATTATTTACACACGGACACACTGGTAACTGAGGGTAACATACAAGTGATGTAACATAGCACACCTGAGGGTAGCGTACAAGTGATGTAACATAACACACCTGAGGGTAACATACAAGTGATGTAACATAACACGTCTGTTGGGAGGGGGAGGGTCATACTACAACAACTCAGGGGTGAAAACTCATAACTCAAAGCAGAGCAATCCTAATACTGGCCAATTACATTTGTATATCAATCACCAGATTCAACTTTCTCCAGAAGGAAGACTGAGGAAGCAGACGAGGCTGGCGAGGTGCAAACTCTAGTATAGCAAGTTGATAGTAGCTTAACATATAATCAATTCTAGTCAAGGCATCACTGTCTCATGGTAGCCAAAAACATTATTTATATCTGCGATTGATCATAATGGCTATTCAGTTTGTTCCACAGCTGCATACATGTAATATGCCAAAACAGTTACGATTAATTCAGCAAATGTAATGCATTTTATACAAAAACTCTTACACAAACCCAAGAGTTTACTTATCTGACTTGTTTTCTCTCTAAAGCAATATATCAAATGGAAAAGTAAAAATATTATGCGCGCATTCAAACGAAGGTGTAGATACGGTTGAGAAATTTCTCTATCGACTGTTGTTCTTTGCACAATAAGCTAACATTTATTAGTTAATAATACCTCTAGTGGGTCAACTGTGAACAGTTGATTCAACCTTGCTTGTTGTGCACATGTTTTTGGGTTGCTTTTCTTGAGTGGTTTGATGCTTTGACTTGAATGTTTACTTTTGCTCTTCTCCATAAAGGTTGGTTTAGTAGCACATAATCCTAAAAAAAACGCTCATAATTCCAAAGCATCGTGCTAGTTTTCCACATTAAAAAAAAAAACTTTTGATAAATTGATAGATTCTTACAATAAAACTACGATCAATTTTAAAACAGACTACAAGATGATGACCATAAGTTATGGAATGCACTATTTTATGCAATTTTTTGAACCTGTTTATGTGAGCATAGCTGGCAACATAATAAAATAGTGAACTGTTTACGAAGTTTCATTGCAAAAATTTACACTGAAAATAAATTTATACAGGTATGCTAAAAACAACCTGTGGAGCTTTAGACATGAACACATCCCGAACTATTGAGGGGTAGATGTGAAATATACTAGATTCTCCTCCTTACAATTGAAATCTAGATTTTAGCAAAATATTATAATTTTTCACCCATGCTAATACTCAATTACAATTATCTCCTGCAAAGTTAGCGCAGTGTTTAAAATCTGTAGGTTATTTCTGTAAAATTTCTCACTAATAGTATCGAAGCAAAACCCGTTTCACAGACCTCACAGATTTTTATTATAAGAAAAAATAGTTTTCAGCTATCATTTGAATTGGCAAACCAAAGACAGCAAGTTGGCTACCAATAGCTTATCACATGATATTTATAATCAACAATCACAAATAGATCAATGATGTACAGATACAACCATAAATAATTAGTAATCTACTATGAAATAAATAACCTTGAGATTACAGCAAGCATATTTATTCAGCCCTAACCACTGAGACTTCACTCTCATGTACATACCAATGGACTGCATATAGTTATGATTGGAAATTAGATTCAAATTTCTGCAGCGTTTATATGACCCCATAGCCGCCAGTTTATCGGGGGAGAAATATTGAGATAGAGTAGATAATTCCTGCTGATTAGCCATAGCCTGCAAACAAAGATTGAGATTATATTGATGACTGTAATTGTTCTGCTGCCATAGCAACAGAATACAATGAGAGACAGATGTAAATATATCACAACAAGAGCAATTGTTTTGCGAGTCAGCATTGCTCCAATAATTCAAATAACGTAATTCAAAATACGTAAACAAACCCGAAGATTTTTCATAATACATGCATAGAGAGAAATAATTCAACTCCTAAATTTAAAAGCAGCATTTAGCATGGCAACTAAAATGCATCGCAAACCAGGTAACCTATCGCATAGGCTTGGTCACAAAATTAAGCGGCAAAATTTCAATACAATATTGAATTTAATTAATGGTTGAAGAACACCTCCAGTCATTTCTATATGTATCTGATATGTCATTGATATGTCCTTATGAAGTGCTTCAAATAGCAACCTCGTCAAAATTCGATTGATCTCTGTTTCCATAACATCATTGATAATTAGCATGTTATGAGTGTTGTTTCCCCATTCCGACATCTTAGAAAACTTATGACGCGGGCGCAAGTGTTTTTTATTTTGATTGGACAATTTTTTGAATGATGAAATCACTGAAGTATAACAAATAACACTACAGCAAGCATTGGTCATTGATTGGTATAACTAATAAGTGGTAGTAGCAGGCTAGCAGCGCATGTCGTTGTACTTCAGTGATTTCATCATCCAAAGATTGTCCAATCAAAATATAAAACAAAATTTAGAGTTCGCTATAACACTTGCGCCCGCGTCATAGGTTTTCTAAGATGTCGGAATGGGGGAGACAACACTCATAACATGCTAATTATTAATGATGTTACGGAAGCAGAGATCAATCGACTTTTGACGAGGTTGCTATTTGAAGGACATATCAATAACATATCAGATAAATATAGAAATGACCGGAGGCATTCTTTAACAAATAATCACAAAAACAGAGAGGGTATTTTTTTTATGTGACAAGTATAACAATCATAGAAAAAAACTTACACAATGAAATCAGGAGTACAATTACAACCAAAACTGATAATATCAGCAAAATTAGAATGACAAGGAAAGTCGAAAAAATCAATGAAGAAGAAACCTAGTGCACTCTCATTTCACCTCTAAACTGCCAAAGTTGTCATAAGACCGTGCTAATTCCATGTTCAACTTGAAACACTATTTCATTTTCATGCCCTGCGACCTGAAGGGAGCTACCTTATAGTCAGATTATTGTAGAAATAACACCATACTTAAAAGAAACCCCCAACATTGACCTATCCTTCCACCCTGCCGCTGCTTAGATCAACGAGAGACCCTTTTGCCTGCTCAAGAGTTGTCACACCTTGAACTATCAAAAGCCGCAGGCAATAGGGATCAACAAAATTCGGCACTTTGCTGGGAATTGTCTCCTCCCAAAGGCGACATTAGGTAGAAATTAGAAGTTTTTGTGAGGTTTTTGCGAGTTAGTAATGTCATACAAACACATGTACCTCGGCGATTCCAACAGTACAGTATCGTTGTTTCATCCATGGTGAAGAGCGATAAAATTAATACTTGGGCTCGTTGTATTAGCCAAAGACCTCTCTAAAAATATCAGGCTAATGCAACCAGAGTGATTTAGTACACAGAGTGGGGACTTTCAATCTAGGTCGGGATTATATAACTCGCGGCCATCTTGACGCAAAGAGAACCGGAAACCGCCGCCCCTTTTCTATATAATCTTCATTGCCCAAAATTGTGTGGTTTATTTAAATGGCATTTACAGGTTGATTTATCTCACCATTCATTTTAATATGATACAGGCAAACAGTTCACACTTCAGACCACTCGAAAGTTTTAATATCAATTTGCCATGTGTCTACTAGTGGGCTAGTATTCTGATTAGGGCTCTTAAAATTGGGTTTGTCACAGCTTATTGTGATAGTTGGCCAGCGCAGGTAACTATTTTGTGTTAAAAATTTGGTATATCAGGCCACTCAGTGCCCTCAGCCACATTTCATTTTTATATGTTTCACAATTGACAAAAAGCAAAAAAAATTTATTTCATTATGAAATATATATATAAAAAAGGTTCAGTGGCACAAGCTATTAACAAATAAAAAATATTGCCAGTTTCACAATATGGTACAAGGACAGTCTACATATCCCAGGCTTTCATTTAGTGCAATTGAAAACATTCATAGCATGCATAGCTGCTCAGCTATGCTGTATGCAATATTAGCTAATTAACATTGTGTCTCATACTAAGTGCCCGTTGGTAAGCACCAAAATGGCGGACTATTTGCGCAAAGTCCCCACTCTGTGTATTAAATCACTCTGAATGCAACGAGCCTAAGTGAGGATGCCTCATAGCGAGGATGCCCTATAGCGAGGATGTCTTATAGTGAGGATGCCGTATAGTGAGGATGCCTTATAGTGAGGATGCCGTATAGCGAGGATGCGCTATAGTGAGGATGCCTTATAGTGAGGATGCCTTATAGTGAGGATGCCGTATAGCGAGGATGCCCTACAACCACTGGGCACTAACTAGCCTCTACCAACTCCAACCGTCATGGTGACTGTGGCGTATCGCACGGTCAAGGTTGCCGGAAGGTGAAGGTTGAGGCCAGCGGACATGCGCAGGAGAACATTGGGAGCGCGAGGGAAGGTACAACAGACCTGGTGGGAATAGGAGAAGGAGAACTTCAGAAAGCCGGAGAACTAAAGACGGACACACTTAACATATTCGGTGAGTTACACTACATAGTGTCAGAAGTAAACGCGGGAGAGGAGAACAATAATAAGTGAACTACAGTTAGTGAATGAGATTGTTAATAGCAAAAACAAACAAAAAATTATTATTATGGATATTAGTAAATTTGGCAAAGGGGTAAAAACACCCAAGTTTGAGGTAGAGCACGGAGCGGAGCTGGAAGGATGGAACAAATTTTTGAGGAGATTCGAAATAGCAGTGATAGGAGCTGGTTTGAAGTATAGTGAGCCGAGTGCAAGTGGGAAAAGGGAAGAAAGACAAGGAAGATAGATTCAGAAGTGAGAGACATGATGTTGAACAGAGAAAGGCAGCATTGTTATTGGATAGTATGGGTGAGGTAGGATTGGATACTTTTGAAACCTGGGATATGGAAGTGGATCAGCTGCAATACGAACATTTAAAGGGGGAATTTACAAAGCATTTTGAGAAGATTGAGAACATTGTAGCTACAAGGCATAGATACCTTAGTATGGAGCAGAGGCCAACTGAAGGGATAGACAAGTTCATAGAGCGCGTAGAGAGATCGGCAAGACCTGTCGCTGGGGGGCTCTTTTGGATGATATGATTGTTCAGATAACAATAAAAGGGATGAATGACGAGAAAGTGCGGGTCAAACTGCTGGGGAAGAAAGACCTGAACCCAGACAAGGTGAAGTCTGTATGCCTTAGGTATGAAGCAGCAAGGACGGCGTCGAGGATCATGGCAAGGGGAGAGGACAGCAGTAGTAGGGTGCGACCAGAAATTGATAGAGTGATGGATCAAACAGAGGGCAAGTGTCACGAGTCAAAAGAGCCCGAGTTAATAGATAGAGTTGGTGACTTCAGGAGGGGAGATGGCCAGTATGGGAGGGGATACAGCAGTAATGGTGGTTTTAGAGGACGAGGAAGTTTCAGAGGTGTAGGAACCCGAGGAAGAGGGTGCTTCACCTGTGGAGGAGACCACCTAATGAGGCACTGCCAAAAAAACAGCAGGGAGGAAAGGGGAAAGGAGAAAGGGAAAGGAGGGTGCTTCGAATGTGGAGGGCCCCATTTTGTCAAAGATTGTAGTCGAAAGAGGCAGAACACGGATAGCGGTAGGAAAAGGATAGTTAACGCGGTGAGCTGGAACTCCAGCGACTCCGAGGAATCATTATGACTATCAAAGAGAACAAACCGAAAGGGTAGTGAGTTTGAAATAGAGCTACGCTGCGAAACAAAAAGGGTTAAGTTCCTGGTTGACACAGGAGCAGACGTGTCAGTAATAACGACGAAAACGGCGGAGAGGATAGGGAATGAGATCGAGAAGACTGGGAGGAAATTTACCGGAGCTGACGGAAGTTTACTTGATGTCATTGGCAAAGTAAAAATAAACATGATAACTGCGTGGGGTCAGGAGATCGCAAGTACGGCGTATGTGATGAAAGGGGCGAGAAATAACCTGTTGGGTAAGCCGGAGGTCCATAAACTCAAGATAGTTAGGACCATCTGCATGGTGAGGTCCCCAGTGGAGATTAAATACCCTAAGCTTTTTGCCAACCTAGGAGTGTTGCCGGACGTCTTCAAAATCAACTTGAAAGATGACGCTCAGCCTCTGTGTCTCAACGTGCCGCGGAGGGTTCCTATAGGACTGAGAGAGGCGACAAGACGGGAATTGGATAGAATGGAGGCCCTGGGGGTAATAAAGAAGATAGAGAGGCCTACAACTTGGTGTTCGGGCATGGTGGTAGCGCCGAAGTCCAATGGCAAAGTGAGACTGTGTGTAGACTTGACACAACTAAATAAGAGCGTCAGGAGAGAGCACTTTCCCTTGCCACGATTAGAGGACACTATAGCGTCGTTGGAAGGGAGTAAATACTTCAGCAAAATGGATGCAAATTCGGGGTTTTGGCAGATAAGACTGGATGAGGAGTCGAGAGAGTACACAACATTTATCACGCCATTTGGGAGATACCAGTACTGCAAGATGCCCTTTGGAATATCGGCGGTGCCAGAATTTTTCCAGCGACAAATGAATAAAATACTGGGGGATAGGAAGGGTGTAGTGTGTATGATGGATGACATACTGGTGGTAGGGAGAACTAAGGTAGAACATGACAGGCGGCTAGAGGAGGTACTCGCGGCAATAGAAAGATCTGGAATGACGTTGAATAAAGACAAGTGTGAGTTTAGAGTGAAGGAGGTCAAGTTCCTGGGACATCTCCTCAATGAAGAGGGAATAAGAATAGACCCGGATAAAGAGAAAGCGATCAGGGAGATGCCAGCGCCCACGGGGTTGAAGAGTTTGAAGAGATTCCTGGCTATGGTTAACTATTTGGGTAGGTTTAGCCCACTATTGTCGGAGCTGGAGGTACCACTGAGGGACCTCGAGAGAAATAAAAACGATTGGTGTTGGACGGATAGACAGCAAGTTAGCTTTGATAAAGTTAAGGATGCGATTACACGGTCACCAGTCTTGGCGCTGTTTGACTACAATGGGAGACATAGGGTCACGGCGGATGCAAGTGCACACTCACTGGGGGCAGCCCTGCTCCAAGAATCGGCAGAGGGAATGTGGCAGCCCGTTGCATACGCTTCGAGGAAGATGACAGAAACAGAAATGAGATATGGGCAAATAGAGAAGAGGCACTGGCGATTACGTGGGCCTGTGAGAAGTTTGATTTTTATTTGGTGGGTAGGACCTTTGAAATAGAGACGGACCATAAGCCTTTAATTCCGCTGTTGGGGAGCAAGGACTTGCCCGATTTACCGCTGAGGGTCCAGAGGTTCAAGATGAGACTGATGCGTTGCGACTACACCATCTTCCACACTCCCGGTACGGGTATGTTTATAGCGGACCTACTCTCGAGGCCTCCCACGGTCAGAGATATGGTAAAGATACAGCGGGTGGAGAGCTATGCCGAGATATACATCAACTCTATCACTGACATTAGTATTGAGGAGGTTAGGAAGACTGCGGAGAAGGATAGGGATTACCAGGACATAGTGCGTGGAATAGAAGGGGAATGGCCCAGAACACCTTCCCC
>CALYOO010000125.1:52187-84644 GCA_945261195.1 Cryptosula pallasiana
CAGAGCATGACGATGTAGCATACAGTCAGCGCTTGCTACATTGGGCGACTCCTTCACATGACCTGAAATCCTGATTTTGAACCCAACATGGCTGAGGCCCCATTGGTACAACAGCCACAGACATTTTTCCATTTTAGATTCACCTCATCAAAAAATTTGGAAACTCCATCAAAAATGTTTTTAGCTTTGGTTGTAGTCTCCAGTGGTGTGCTAAACAAGAATTCCTCCTTTATCTCTGTATTGTTTACATAGCAAGCATATACCATTAGCTGTGCACATGATGCTACATCAGTGGACTCATCAAGTTGAATTGCAAATAGTTCAAATGTAGATGACTTTATCTGTTGAATAACCCAATCTTTAATGCCCTTGGCCATGCGGTTAATCCGTCTTTTCACTGTATTATTTGATAGTGGCACTGCAGCCAGCTTCTTCTCAGCCTCCTAGCCTAGTAACAGTCCTACCACTGTCTGTGGGCTTTACCAATTCTTCGCCAATGGTATGCGGTTTTTTCTGTTTTGCAATCTCATTTGCTACCCTGTACGAGGCCTCCAGAAGTTTTGAATTGGAATCATGAAGAGACCCACTTGAATCTAGCCACACCTGTTTAAGTCCTTTTCCATGTCGCTCAAAAGGATCGATCTTTTCTGCGTATTGGGGGTGTACATAAAAAAGATGCTGTTTCAATTTGTTTGGTCGCAATGAGTCATTATTCAAAACTTTAAAACGCAATACACATTGTGGTTTCTCTTCTCCATTGGCAACTAGACATTGAAAGTCGTACTGAATGTAGTTAGCAGCATATTTTAATTTCTTGCTAGTGCTCACTCTGCAGTTATAATGAAGGAGATAGTTAATTCACTATTCGTGTGAAATTTTTCTTGAACAATGGTAATAAAAGTATAGATACACAGAGCCTGTACAGCAATTTGTACAGATAGGTATTGTAACGGAAGTTCAATAAAACGTGAGAAAACATAATATAGGACTCGCTGTTCGTAATGTAATTTCAATAATGAAAGTGGGAAAGTATAGTATGGGCCTCGCTGTTGCTGAGCGCGTTTCCGCTGTCTTGTTCGGTTGCGAGTGGCTGTTTCGGGGGGGGCCTGCTCTACGTGGTCCAATCGGAGCGCGGCAGTGCCTTTCATCTCCATCTCCTTACGTTTCTGGGCGTGCAGACAGTCATTCTGATCAGTCACCTTGAATGTGAACGCCATGTAGCGCAACCTTTCCTTGATAAACGAATAATCAGTATCAGAATCATTAATAACTGCTAAAGGAGCCAAAAGGTTCGTGTACATTTTTCTACACATTGTTTTGTCCAGGCATTATTTATTCAGCATAGTGTTGCATGTTCTGCGGTTGGCATAGTTTCAGTCATTATTACCGCGTTTCCCTTTACGTTCGTTGTATTTTGTGTGATGTCTCTGCAGACTTCACGGCTACAGTTATCCAGAATAAAGTCAGTGACTTCATCCTATGCAGTTGTTGATATGAGTAAATGAGAACAAAGACGGGTCTAGCGCCGATACGCTATAGTGAAGTCTTCAGCTCTTGAATGAGATGAAGAACCTCTAGAGAGAAGTATCCAAGTAACATTTATTATTGAGCCTTCGTGCTACCCACAGAGCTGTATAGCTACCAAAGTAACATTTACTTTTGAGCATTCTTGCTACCCACAGAGCTGTATAGCTACCCAAGTAACATTTACTTTTGAGCATTCTTGCTACCCACAGAGCTGTATAGCTACCCAAGTAACATTTACTATTGAGCATTCGTGCTACACACAGAGCTGTATAGCTACCCAAGTAACATTCACTATTGAGCCTTCTTGCTACCCACAGAGCTGTATAGCTACCCAAGTAACATTTACTTACTATTGAGCATTCTTGCTATCTACAGAGCTTTATAGCTACCAAAGTGAACTTTAATTACATAGTATAGGTATTTTTCACATACGTTGTACTTACTTTGATCAGTTTTACGATTTTACTGTTAATCAAGACGTGACTGTTCGGTGTGAGTGTCTTCCTGTGCAGAATATTCTTTCGTCCTCCTAACCACACTGCTGCGCGCCCTTTGGTCCATCTGGGTTGGTTCCCCCGGCGCTGCCTTTTGTCTCTGGGTAGATTGTCGGATTTGGCTTGGCGATCGTGTGGCCATATGTGCGAAACCACTTTCAGTAAAGTTGATATAGCTACACAATCGTAATAACATATTTTGATGTTCTCATCGGAATAGACCTTTGTTTGGTGAATTTTGTTTAGTTCACAATCATGAGTGAATCAGAGATGTCAGATTCTCAAGAATCTGTTTTAAGACAATCAAATCGCCTTAAATCAAACAGGATATCTGTAGAGTTTGCAGAGGCAGTAACAAAGTATCTTGAATCCATAGAATCATTTTTTGATACATATGACGCAGAGAAGGATTTTGAGGAATTCGCTTCCCAGTTGAATGAATGGCATGATGAGATAGAAGCCCAATATCAGGCTCTCAATGAGTTAAATGACAATAAAACACCTGAATCAACTCAAAATATGTATGATGCATTTATGAGTGAGGTAGCCGACTCTAAGACAAAACTATCGCAGTTAAAAGAAAAGAAGATTGCTGAAGAAGAGTTGTCTGAAGTTCAACAACAGATAGATCAAGCTGCAGCCGCTTATGAGGAGCGACTAGCTAAGTTCAATGCTCTTATGGAGCGAAAGAAACAAAAACAAGTGCAATATGTACAAGCAAAGAGCTCGAGTTCTGATGCCACAGGGAAATCTAGTTCCACCGATTTGGATGTCATGGAGGTAGTGGACAGACTCTCCAAAAACCTCGTAACATCCATCAAATCGACCAAGCGGAATTCTCCAGAACCAGCTGTTTACAAAGGAGACCCTGTTGGCTTCCAAGACTGGGAACTTGACTTTGATGCATTCGTAGAATCAGAGGGCTTACAAGGAAAAGAGCCTCTAAGATTTCTTAAGAAGTACACAGATGGGGAAGCCAAGAGAGCTATTAGTGGCCATTTCATAACCAATACAGAGCAAGCCTATCTCGATGCAAGAAAAGAGCTGAAGACGAGATTTGGTAGCAGACATAATGTGAACAGAGCATTGAGGAAGAAGCTGGACGAATTTCGCAAGATTGGATCTAAAGACACTAAAGCCTTGAGGGAGTTTGCCGACATGCTGACACACGTCAAGTCCGCAATGGGAGACAACCCTGAACTTCAATCGTTGAGCCACAGTCAAGAAAATGAAAGATTAGCCAGCAAACTACCGGATTTCATGATCAGAAGCTGGGCACGTAAAGTAAAAGACATGAGGCACGACCAGTTTCGATATCCGTCTTACGCAGAGTTTGTTCACTTTGTACAGGACCAAGCAGAGGTTATGGATGAACCGCTGCTGAAAAGCTTGAACAGCTCTCAAGAGACAAGAAAGCCGAGGTTGGCTCCTGCTCATCACAGATCATTCAACACAGACACACAGACACACACAGACACACATAACAAGTGTAGATGTTGTTCAAAGAACCACAGCACCACAGAGTGCCACACCATGGGGCGAATGCCAAAAGAGAAAAAAGAACAATTTGTGAGAGAAAACAGACTTTGTTTTGCTTGTCTACAGCCAGGCCATCGCTCCAAACAGTGCTCATCAAAAGCTTCATGCAGGAAATGTCAGAGAAGCCACCCCACATCACTTCACATAGAGGATTGGGTCCCGAAACCTAAGCCGCCAGACTCCGTGGTATTAAAGTCTACGGAAACCGAGGGTAATGTGAAACAGCTTGTGACTAAGGCTACCAGCATAGTCAATAAAAAGATTGTGAGTATGGCTGTTCCTGTGTATATCTCAACTGATGACAACCCGGCTGCAGAGAAATTGGTGTACGCCATTCTGGATACCCAGTCAGATACCTCCTATATCACCAAAGAAACAGCTCAGTCTATAGATCCGCCTTTCACTAATGAGACGGTGACGATCGACACTCTTGTCAGTGAATCAACCGAATCCATAAAGAAATATTATAACCTAAGAATTAGAGGCTACCAACAGAAAAGTTGTACAATGATTGATGCTTACGAGTGGAGTAAACTTACTGGTAACCCGGAACTGATTCCTAACAGTCTCACTGTAAAACAATATGATCACCTAAGAGAACACGCAGACAAGCTTCCACCACCACTGGACATACCCATTGGATTGCTGATAGGAACAGATGTTTCTGAAGTGTTCGAACCCCTGGAGACTGTAACTTCTGTGGTAAAGGGACAACCCTTTGCCCAAAGGGGAACTCTAGGATGGTCAGTCATAGGGGGTACTTGTAGTGGTGATGGTCGGAAACAGGTGAAGCGTACAAGATTGGTAGAGCCAGACGAGATAACCATGGTGTCTCAGGAGGACTTCAGATTTCTATCTTTAATGGAGGACGGCACTCATAGGAATAGTCAAGGTTCCCTTGAGATGCCATTGCCATTCAGAAGTCGACCAAAGCTACCAAACAACAAGGCACAAGCCGAAAAGAGATTACAAGGCCTAATGAGGAAACTTCGAGGAGACGAAGATTTCGACAAAGAATATCGCAAGTTCATGGATGAGTTAATCGAAAAGGGCCATGCAGAAGAGGCTAACAAAGAACCAGCACAAGGTGAGGTGTGGTACATACCACATTTCGCTGTTAAACATGCCAGGAAAAACAAGATCCGAGTGGTGTTTGATTGCAGTGCCAAATATGCTGATACTGCCTTGAACGACCATTTGCTTCAAGGACCAGATCTAACCAACAACATGTTGGGAATCCTGCTAAGGTTCAGAAAAGAGAACATCGCTGTGGCATGCGATGTCGAGAAAATGTTCTACAACTTCCATGTGAATGAGGGAGACAGAGATTACCTCCGCTTTCTATGGCTGGACGAGCATGATAACATGACAGAATACCGTATGACGGTTCATCTATTCGGTGCTACGTCTTCTCCTGCAGTCGCTACCTTTGGGTTACAGAAGCTTGCAGACGACAAGAAAGAAGAGTACCCACAAGCAGCACAGTTCATCAAACACAACTTTTACGTTGATGACGGCATCACCAGTATGGCAACAGTGCCCGAGGCCAGGAATCTCATACAATCCTCTCGCAAAGTATGTCAGGAAGGCAATCTCCGCCTGCATAAATTTATATCTAATAGCCAGACAGCTCTGGAAGAGTTACCCGACTCAGAAAGAACAGTAAAGACAGTGGACTTGCTGACTGGACAAGATACTATACAGAGGACCTTAGGACTTGAGTGGAAAGTGGGAGCTGATCATTTGACCTTCAACAGCAATGGATTTGTCCCACAACCCATGACCAGGAGAGGTGTACTTTCCACTGTGAGCCAACTCTATGACCCACTAGGCTTTCTGTCACCATACACCCTCAAAGGCAAACAACTCCTTCAGACGATCTCCAAGCACCAAGTCGAGTGGGACTCAGAGGTTTCAAAGGATCTGGTAGGTCCATGGACTGAATGGCTGTCCGACTTAGAAAAACTAGACAAAGTCAAAATAAACAGGTGTGTGAAGCCAGAAGGTTTCGGACACACCACCAGAGTTGAACTTCACCATTTCAGTGACGCGAGCGCTGATGGGATTGGAGCCTGCTCATATATCCGCCTGGTCAACTCAAGACAGCAAATACACACAGCCTTACTGATAGCCAAGTCCAAGGTTGTACCAAGCAAGGGTGTGAATACGATTCCACGCTTAGAGTTACAAGGGGCCGTCATAGCAACACAGCTCAGTGCCATCCTGCGCAGAGAATTGGATATGGAGATTAACGCAGAACACTTCTGGTCGGACTCTGAGATTGTGTTAGCATATCTGGCCAACCATAAGAAGAAGTTTCACGTCTTCGTGGCCAACAGAGTAAGAGCCATCAACACGGCTACAGAAATAGAGCAGTGGCACCATGTCAATGGGACAGATAACCCTGCAGATATAGCTTCCCGGGGTATGAGTATTGAGCAACTTACACAATCAATGTGGTTTGAAGGACCTACATTCCTAAGACATCCCAATCTCGAGGGTAGACTTGAGAAGGTTCACAGGATCGACCTTCCAGAAAGTGACCCAGAGGTACAAAAACAGAGATTGACACTGGCCACAACAACAACTGCTCATATCTCGAACAAATTCATGCTTTTCGGAAGCTGGAGAGCTCTGGTTAGAAGCTTTGCCATCCTCAAGAGGTGTCTGCGAGATAGGAAGTGGAGACATCCAGAATTAACAGTGTACGACCTTCAACAGTCGGAAGCATTCATCATCAAGGCCAGCCAAACTGCGGCTTACTCTACAAAGGAAAAGGTGCAAATGATCAATAGCTTACACCCAAGACTTGACAGTGAAGGCATGTGGAGGATTGGTGGGAGAATGAAGGCACAAGGACCATTAGTAATTCCCAAGAACAGTCACTTAGCAGAATTGCTGATTAGACATCACCACGCCAAAGTTCACCACCTTGGTTACCGCAGCACACTTTCAGCCGTGAGAGAGGCTGGCTACTGGATCATTAGTGGCCCAGCACATACCAAGAAGCTTCTTGGCCGATGTGTCTCTTGTAAACGACTGAGGGGTCAGACGGAAACACAATTAATGGGTAATCTGCCAAAAGAGAGAACAGAGGCATCACCCCCATTCACCCATGTGGGCATGGATTGCTTCGGTCCCTTCTATGTCAAAGAACGTCGGAGTGAACTCAAAAGATGGGGCCTTCTGGTGACCTGTCTCTATTCCAGAGCAGTTCACATTGAGGTGCTCGAAGATATGACTACTGACACACTTCTCCAAGCTCTGAGATGCTTCATGGCCCTGAGAGGCCCGATCAAGTCAATCATTTGTGACAACGGAACGAACTTCGTTGGTCTACACAACTTGTTGGAAAAGGAGACAGCAGCAGTCGCACCATGTCTGAAAGAATATCTTCTCGAGAATCAGATTGAATTCAAATTCAATTCACCAGAGGCAAGCCATCAAAATGGAGTCACAGAAAGACTGATCCGTTCCGTTCGTGCTGTATTGAACAGCATAGCACTGAAGCACAAGGGACACATTGATACCAAGACTTTGAGAACCACTTTCCATGAAGCCGCCTCTATTGTCAACGACAGACCTCTAACAGCCACCATAATCACTGATCAGGGAGAACAGGTTGTCACGCCAAGTCGTCTCATCACCATGAAGGATAAAGCTCTAGTAGCAGCACCACCCGGTAACTTTGCCAAGGAACTGTATAGTAAACAGAGATGGCGAGCTAGCCAACAACTAGCTCAAGAGTTTTGGCTAGCTTGGAAATCTGAATACCTCGACTCCCTGCAGGACAGGCAGAGATGGACTACAGTAAAGGAAAATGTCAAAGTCGGTGACATCGTCATTGTCAAGGACGACAGTCCCAGAAGCACTTGGAAGATATCACGGGTAACAGAGGTAAAGCCAGGAGACGATGGATTAGTAAGGAATGTGACAGTTCAGGTGGGCAATAGACATCTTGACGGAAATGGCATCCCCATAGAGTCCGCCACCGTTCTGCGGAGACCAGTTCAAAAACTGGTAGTACTTCTGAGATGTTAGAATGTTGAAGTAGTGACTTACAGTATATAGTTTCTTGTTAGATTTTATTTTATTGATTATCTAGAGGATTTTCTAGTATAAAAACAAAACAAAAAAAAAAATTTCTTAGAAAATTTTGGTGGGAGTGTAACGGAAGTTCAATAAAACGTGAGAAAACATAATATAGGACTCGCTGTTCGTAATGTAATTTCAATAATGAAAGTGGGAAAGTATAGTATGGGCCTCGCTGTTGCTGAGCGCGTTTCCGCTGTCTTGTTCGGTTGCGAGTGGCTGTTTCGGGGGGGGCCTGCTCTACGTGGTCCAATCGGAGCGCGGCAGTGCCTTTCATCTCCTTACGTTTCTGGGCGTGCAGACAGTCATTCTGATCAGTCACCTTGAATGTGAACGCCATGTAGCGCAACCTTTCCTTGATAAACGAATAATCAGTATCAGAATCATTAATAACTGCTAAAGGAGCCAAAAGGTTCGTGTACATTTTTCTACACATTGTTTTGTCCAGGCATTATTTATTCAGCATAGTGTTGCATGTTCTGCGGTTGGCATAGTTTCAGTCATTATTACCGCGTTTCCCTTTACGTTCGTTGTATTTTGTGTGATGTCTCTGCAGACTTCACGGCTACAGTTATCCAGAATAAAGTCAGTGACTTCATCCTATGCAGTTGTTGATATGAGTAAATGAGAACAAAGACGGGTCTAGCGCCGATACGCTATAGTACTGATGACATGAGGAAAAAAGTAGAACATGATGATTATAATAGTTAATGAAACGAACAAGTTAGTTTAATAAATAATTAACTATTATTTATGACCACGACAGTCAGCATGACAAAAAAAAGTTTTTTTCAACTTCTTTCATCATCATCATTCAATAATTATTATTATTATTAATTTATTTATTTACCACATAATATTTATTATGGTAATAAATAATCAAAATTATCAACACCACCACCACAGTAATATTTGTTATTGAGTGATGGTAGTAGCATCAAATAATTGGTGGGAGGGGGATCCAAATAATCACAAAATAAACTGTCAATTTTTTCCATGGAAGGCAAAAAATTGCTATCCCAGCATCAAACTGGCAATAACACCTTGACACGCTAATGTTTACATACATACACAGCACACCAAAAATTTACTGTTGCACGCAAACAACATTGACCCCGCAAATCGGACTAATGCGGCCTACGTCGTAAGGCGCCAACATACCATCCGTGACAAAGTCCGTCGCCGAAGCCGCGGATGACGATCCGTCAACAATCCGTTGGTATATGGATTTCCTATCCGTTCGTGTACACATAGCTTTAGTCTAGCGGGTGGAAACTTAACTGGTGTATTCATATCTGCTGTTGAGGGTGGGGGACCAGCTCAAGGAGAGGGTCTCACGGAAGGAGACTTTATCCTGCAGTCAAAACCTCGGGTTATATTAATGTGAAGAAGAAAGAGAACTGCTAAAAGCTGTGGATGTCTAATGTATGTAGTACAATGAGAAATGTAATTTGTCAATAGTTTTAGATCAATGGAGTGCCAGTACAGGGTTTTACAAAGGAACAAGTATTCAAAAGGTTGAACAGTTTTGCTGAGAAAATTGATTTTTTGGTGACTGACAGAATAAAAGAATATTCCAGACTCTTTACAAACGCAAACAATTACTGGTAATTAATATTGTTTTAGTTCAATTCAACAGAACTAGTTTCGAAATCATTTCATAATTTTCCGCTAATGAGCATGATTTTAATGCATAGAAATGTAGGTTGGTTTATGCTTTGTGTATGCGATTATAGTGGAGATGAGTTCTATGTCAAAGCAAATATAACCTGCAACGCTGTCAGGTCCCAAGCCAAGAGGTCAAGGTTGTCTATAAAAGCGGGTGATATATTCAAGGTATTGGATAGCAGACCCTCTGAATATCCAGGTATGTAATAACCAGAGCAGATGCCGAATGTCATCAACATATAATGTTTGTATTTAATTTACTTTAAGTGACAATTTTGAATGTTTTGTACAAGGAGTTAATAAGCTACAAAAGTAATAAAACCATCAATGATTTGCTGAGCGTGAGAGTTTTCCTTTAAGATATCGATGATTGGCACATCTCCTGTCCCTCTCTACTAACTGGCCCACAAACACCAAAACAAGGCAGTAAACAATTATGAAGTTGTCTTACCTGAGCACCAGTTGGAGTTGTCCACTCATGGACTAATTGCATTGGTCACACATTGCATTGCAGGTAGCTGGGTGGTTGTAAGAGTGAGCTGTGAGGGAGAGGAGTTGGAGACTGGTCTAATACCTAATAATGTGACAGCGGGAGAACTATACAAGACCTCTTCATCTACCTCCACCCCTTATCTGTTGGGTAGTAAAGAGTACTCCAAGTCATTTGGTAGAGATCAATGGCAAAGCATTATTCTAGGTAACTATACAGACTAGATGACTAAATTGTTAAGCCTGGTTCACATACATTAGATGCTCGCAAGTGATCGGGGATTCTCGTACGAGCATCTGCGATGTATGTGAACCTGGATTTGCAGTGGCTCGTACGACGCCGCACGCCGTCGCAGAGCCTCGTAGAAAATTCAGCTGAACAAACTTTCATGCGACCGTCATGCGATAGAGAGTACAGTTTTCTCACTTTCTTTCTCAAAAACCACGGTTAGGTCAAGGTTATTCATGTAAAAATGACTGCCATCCAAAATTTATAATAAATAAAATTATTATTGCTTAATTATAAATATTGATTATTGTTTATTATTAAGTTTCTGAGTGGAGTATTATGATAGTTGATTTAAATGTATAAATCTATATATTTTCTGTAAGTTTTCATATTATAGCATACTTAGTATATTATTATAAATTGAGATTCAAAATTTTGTATTAAGAGATAGTAAAAAAGCAATAACGCTCCATTGAACAATATTGAACAATAAATTTAATTAAAAAGTATGGAATAACGTTTAATGATAATATGAGTAAAAATGTATTAAATTTGTTAAAAAATAATAAATTATTCTGTGTAATTGAACAACAATAATTCATTTAGTGTGTTTATAGTCGTTGGTCAGTGAAGATGCGCTTCGACATTTTATTACCTCCCATTCAAGAGAGTGACTAGATCTCTCGCGATCGTGGGTTTGCCAAGTTCATGTGAACATGTATTGCGGGCTGGATTCCTCAAAAGCTTGTTAAAACATTCAGCTTGGTGTGAAATGGTACGTCATTGCAAAAGGAGCTTTTGAGTGAGTGAGTGGGTGGGTGCAGTGAGTGAGTGGGTGGGTGAGTGGGTGGGTGGGTGGGTGGGTGGGTGGGTGGGTGAGTGTCCCAAATGCTAGTGAATGCCTCAATTATATACCGTCCTTTGAACTGAGTGACTTTTCAAAGAAAAAGAAATTATTAGAATCAGTTATTAGAAACAGGAAGTGTAAGATGCCGGGTCCTAGAGTTAGAGATTAAAATCCTCAAAGTAGAATATTCGTGAAGTATCTATCAACATGTAACTGAGCTAGTGATGACTCGTTTGTTTTATTGTTTTGGCATGATTTTCTTACATCGCTTCATATCTCTAGACTTAAATATGATATAATGCATTAATCAAATACCTAATACAATGGAAATGTGATGAGAGCTATGATGCAGCCAATTGTTTGTTGATTGCAGTTTTAGTTAATTCCCTCTCCGTAAGTAGTGAGTTTTAACTTAAATGTCTACAAATTGAATTTTTATTGAAGTCGGTACAAGACAAGCTACCTTTTGATATCATTTGCTTTAATCTTGCCACAAGAACATATTTTGGCACTTACTGAACTACAAAATTCAAGTAGAAGATGAACGACTACAAAAATGATGTATCGGTTTTGTTATGCATTTGTATTCTTTACTTTCGTGTACTAAAACAAAAAACACCCGCACGATTTCATTTCTATGATACTTTCACCATCAATTTTATATTTTGTTACTTTGGTAACAATGGCAATGCTACGAATTGTAATACTTCACTCTTGGCAAAACAATGTGTGGAACAATTTGGAGTATTCTAAATTTTGGTTGCGAGTTAAGAATAAAAATGTTGGAATTGCCCTTTCTCAAACGAGGGGCGGCGATACTGCGCATTGCTATTCTCCAAGCTCATTGAGCGGCTTTGGAGCGAGCCATACCGGGACGAGTTGACTTGATTAGGGGCGACTTGGGGTATGAGTTGTCTGGAGTGAGTTGGTATTGAGGCGAGTTGGCAGTGGGGCGAGATATCTGGCACCCGTAGTAAGTAGGTAGTAGTCATGGATGGAGTATAACAGGATTGCTATCTCCGCCCAATCATGTGAGGGAGACAATTTGAATGGCAAATTTCGTACCGGATGTAGACTGTAATTGCGACTTTTATAAGGGAGTCGTGGCATACGCTATGGTAAGGGGTCGCAGATTATGTTAAAATCTTTTTACTGCAACCACCACAATTTTTTAAAAACTCAAATTATATGAACGTACCGGAAATACGGCCATTTTTGTGGATTGGCGTAGTTGTCTTTTCTAGCGAGAAGAAAACTCAGCACGGCTTTTGCAAGGGACAAAATACGTACCGGATGCTGCGTAAAGGTCACTAGTCCAACGATAGTATACTATTGTGTGACTAGTCATGACGACTCCCATAAACGGCCTCACTTGAATGCCCGTAGGTGGCAATCCTGTTATACTTCATCCATGGTAGTAGGAGTAAATAACTTACCTGGTTGTTGTTAATTGTTTGTTAGTCAGCTATGCTTCTTTTTTATTATTATTATTACCATTGTGATTGATAGTCATAATTATTAATATGTTTAGTAATGTAATTATTTATTATTGTAATTTCTTATTAATTTTATTATTATTATTACTACTACTGCCACTACTGGCACCACCACTGCTGGTACCCGCTACTACTGCTACCACCACTCCTACTGCTACCGCCAGTACTACTGGTACCACCACCACTACTACTGCTACCACCAGTACTACTGCTACCACCAGTACTACTGCTACCACCAGTACTATTGCTACCACCACTACTACTGCTACCACCACTACTACTACCACCGCTACTATTGCTACCACCACTACTACTGCTACCGCCACTACTACTACCACCGCTACTATTGCTACCACCACTACTACTGCTACCGCCAGTACTACTGGTACCACCCCTACTACTGCTACCACCACTACTACTGCTACCACCAGTACTACTGCTACCACCGCTACTACTGGTACCACCAATACTACTGTTACCACCACTACTACTGCTACCACCAGTACTACTGCTACCACCAGTACTCTGTTACCACCACTACTACTGCTACCACCACTACTACTGCTACCACCGCTACTACTGCTACTACCACTACTACTGGTACCACCACTGCTACTGCTGGTACCACCACTACTGCTGCTACTGCCACTACTGCTATCGTTATTACTACTATTACTATTATTTAAATAAATTATATATTAATTATTATAACTATTATTATTGTTGTTGTTTACTATTTTTTGTTAGTAGTAGTTAACAGCAGAGTATTCTATGAAGAAGAACTCTTTGCCCAAGTCAGTGACTTCAATTTGAACTCACTGGCCTGGTGGTGGGGAAGAATAGCTAAAGAGAGTGTATGATCTGTTTTCTTTTGACACTATACTCTAGTGTACACTCAAAACTACCCACCACTTGGCCAGTTAGTAGACTGGAGCTTCCTGTGATTATTAGTAGTAATAGTAGTAGTAGTAGTAGTAGTAGTAGTAGTAGTAGTAGTAATAGTAGTAGTAGTAATAGTAGTAGTATTAGTAATGTAGTAGTAGTAGCAGTAGTAGTAGCAGCAGTAGTAGTAGTAGTTGTGTAGTAGTAGCAGTAGTTGTAGTAGCAGTAGTAGTAGTAGTAGCGCTAGTAGTAGTAATGTAGTAGTAATAGTAGCATTAGTAGTACTAGTAGTTGTAGTAGTAATAATGCAGTAGTAGTTGGTAGCCTACGTTTTAGACCAACATTCGAGGCATATGTGTGTTTTACTTGGAAGATGCTGTGCGTTTTTTATTGGGAGTTGCATGCCCCATTGTTATCTTGGCAATTTTTAAATGGATTTCCTTGGACGATTGGTTTAGTGGGCGGGTTTTTTTGTGCTGTTTTGTTGGCCTAAGTTGAAGGGGCAGCTTCGTCGACCAAATGCTCAATGGTTCGCTGAGCGTGAGAGTTTTCCTTTAAGATATTGATGATTGGCACATGTCCTGTCCCTCTCTACTAACTGGCCCACAAACACCAAAACAAGGCAGTAAACAATTATGTAGTTGTCTTACTTGAGCACCAGTTGGAGTTGTCCACTCACATACTAATTGCATTGGTCACACATTGCATTGCAGGTAGCTGGGTGGTTGTAAGAGTGAGCGGTGAGAGAGAGGAGTTGGAGATTGGTCTAATACCTAATAATGTGACAGTAGAAGAACTCTACAAGACGTCTCCATCTACCTCCACCCCTAATCTGTTGGGTAGTAGAGAGTACTCCGCGTCATTTGGTCGAGATCAATGGCAAAGCATTATTCTAGGTAACTATACAGACTAGATGGCTAAATTGTTAGAGGAAACTATCACAGATGGTACAAAGTAAACACTTTTGAAGGTCTGCTGACTTGGAATGTTTGAATTTTGATTTTAAATGCTGCCTCAGTCGAGTGCGGCTCACATAAAACAAAGTCAGCAGCCTATGAGAAGGTCGTGTTTTAGGATGAAGAGGATTAATTACAAATTAAAATGTGATTAAAGATTAGTTACAAGTCATTGAAAGATTAATTGAAGATTAATTGCGCTTTACATGAGTGAATCGATGATTTTGTGTGAAATATTAGTTTTCTACTAGATGTAAAAGCAGTAATTGTCGATATCCAGCGCGAGATAAGGTGATCAACTACAACAAATGAACTTTTTTAAGTTTCTTGTATTTTTGCTCTTTTATAAAATAAAACTGAAGCCGCTCAAGCAGTTGATGTTATTTTGTCGATACTTTTAGCTTATCTTCCAAGACCAGTGATGATATACGGGGCTTTGTCTGAGCTCTGCCGTAGCAAGCTAATAGCCATGTATCCAAATCAGTTTGAAGTGCCGACAACTACTAAACTGAAAGCAGGGTTTAAGAGCAATAATGTTCTCAAGGTACCAAGTGCTGCTGCCATAAAGCAGCCAACACGATGATGTCGTATCAACTTCACCTTTAGTTTGGATATGAAAAGAGAGAACACACACTTGTATATCTTTGTAGTTTTCCTCCATACAAAATGCTGCAGACGATGGCAAACACTGCATTTTGGACTTACCTCCCCATGCTATTGACAAGCTGGTGAGCAGCCAGTTTTGTCCAATAGTAATACATGTATCATGTGACACAGCACAACTTCAAGGTCAGTGAGTCTAATTAAATCTGCAAGAACAATTGAAAGGCTTATATAAAGTTTGCCAGAAACATTAAAAATTGGATCAGCTCTCTGAAAAGATTGAGAATGACTATCCGCAACTCATCTCCGCTCGAGTGAACATTGTACTGGGGACATGATTGGTTGCAGCAGGTAAGCTAGTCATGGAGTACAGAGACTTAAAGCTAACTGATTACAACAAAATTTCATTTCAAACTATCAATTATTATTACAAACAAATGAAGAAGTTATTGCCTTTTTATTATTTTTGTTGTTGTTATTGCGATAGGAGTTTGAGTAGTTTTGTACCAATCCACAGGTCTATGATGTCATAGCACAAGAACAAGAAAGGGCTATATGGATTAGTGAAGGTGCGTCTATTGCCTCCCCTTCTTATTGCTCAAGTGACTACTTTAGCCTGGGATCTAGTCAAGCGTTTGGAAGCCGCTTTGACCCGCAACAAGCCCAATGTGGCCCGCAGTAATCAGTGAAAGGTAAGAACACATCTAACAGAGAGTCCAACTATTTTGGTATTCAAAAAGCTCTTTGCCTGGACTGCTTGTGTATTTCCTACAAATTAGTTGGCGTAGTTAAACTGTAAAGCCTCGTTCACACTAGACGACTGCATCTCCGTCTCTATTGATGGTCGCAGATGCAGACGCATGTTGGCGCGTTACACTGCTGCAAACCCAAAATTTTTGAGTTTTGAGTTTTCAGAGTTGCCCAACCATCTTAGCTAAAATAATTTATTGCGTTTCTGCTCATGCAGTTGGATTGATGAGTTGTGATTTAATTATTACCAGTTTTCTACCAGGCATTGGCTCTCTATGCATCTTGTGGGTTTTTTCTTTACCTATAATATAGATTTAGCTTATCTATGAATAATAATAACACTTACTAAAATTAAATATTATTTCGAAAAAAATCCAAAGTTCTTTTCATGTTTGCATCCAAAATAATAATGATAACCACTCCGAATATAGTTAGTTTATTATTATTAAACATACAGGGTTTGATTCTTTTGATAAGATAAATAATAAACACACATGTCAACAATGCTGGTATTAATTAATTATTTAATAATAACCTTACGATTTATAACAATCATTGTTTACATTATATCCAGGCTAGAATAAACAAATTATTGGAACCGCTATATAAAGCAGCTCAATTGGTTGAACTGTGGCGCTCGAACATGACACTGCTGGGTTGCCGTGTTTCAGCCTGCGACAGTCTTGCGTCTCCACCGGAAGTTACGCCAGTCATGGGCGCCAAAACGCAGTTGGCAAACTTGAAAGGAGACGAAGGCCCAGGCGCCTAGTGTAAACGCTGCTTTATCTAAATGACTTCATTTCTCTCAGGTGTTCAACAGAGTCTCTCATACAGTAATGTCACCACTTCACCTCCACCAGCCACTGCTAGGTCTAGGAGCTATACAGACCCTTGCAGAAGGCTGAACCAATCAAACAGCTTGTCACAGCTGAAGTTGTCTTCTCTTGCCAGGTCAGGAGCTTGATAATTAAGATTGTTGACCAGCCTTAGGTCCAAAAAATGGTGAAAACAAGCAAAAAATTTCAAAATGGTGTTGACCACAATGTTGGTAGTTCCCATTGGTGAGCTCTGCTGACCTCTAACCTCTTGTTTATAAGCAGAAACAAAATAAATAAATTAAAATAGTAACAACATCATTTGTTTGTTATAGATCAGACAGCTTACCACCAATATCAGTTTAACCTGGCAGGTATCGATGGACTGGCCATGGTCATAGACATCGGAAAGCTGATGAACACAGGAATGTAAATGATAGTCACTATGATAACGGGTAAGTTTTCAATAATTGTTTGTTGCTGCGCCACTTGGACCACTTTATGACTCATAGGCTATTGTGAGTGCTATTGAGCTGGTTCTCTTCCGAAGGGGTGAAGGTCATCTCTTGCTAACATGATTACCCGATATGGAGAACGAGTACAAACCATGACAGACAATATTTCATGCCCATTTTGTATCAACCAATGGCTCGAATCCATCACAATACCATCACAATATTGTGGGATGATAGATGATACTATTAATGCACTACTACATTGATTCAGTGGCATTTCACTTTTCAGTGCTTTTGTGGACGATGAAGTAGCAACATATCATGAAGTAGCCAAAGCAGTATTACTTTGTCTATGTAACTGATGCTACTATGTCTATGTAACTGTATTACTATGTCTATGTAGCTGGTATTACTATGTCTATGTAACTGTATTACTATGTCTATGTAACTGGTATTACTATGTCTATGTAACTGGTATTACTATGTCTACGTAACTGTATTACTATGTCTATGTAACTGTATTACTATGTCTGTGTGACTGTACTGCTATGTCTATGTAACTGGTATTACTATGTCTCTGTAACTGGTATTACTATGTCTATGTAACTGGTATTACTATGTCTATGTAACTGGTTTTACTATGTCTATGTAACTGGTATTACTATGTCTATGTAACTGGTATTACTATGTCTATGTAACTGGTATTACTATGTCTATGTAACTGGTATTATTATGTCTATATAACGGGTATTCATGTGTGTATGATACACTTGCAGGTGCTGAAGTCAGTATGGTAGACTTTCAAGCTCTGCTAAGACTAGTTGTCCCGCATACAAAGTTCATAGTTTCTGATAATACAGCTATTTATGTTCACTCTGTTAATATGGACTAGGGATATCTAACTCAGGTCAGATGTCTATGTATATATATCAATTTGATTATTTGTCTATATATATATTGTGGAGGATGTCGGTGTGTGTGTTATAAGTTAGTGTTAGCGTGCCTACACGGATGTCCTTCACAACTATACTAATGACAGTTGTTTGTGTTAATTGCAATAGTTTGAGGGTCATTGCCCTATCAAATTATACTTGTCTTCTATCAATGCCCAGGAAACAAAGATCTAGAACACTTTGGCCCCAGAGCAACCTTTTATTCCTTCTAACAATTTGAGCACCTAATGCTCAAACGACCGTAGTCAGGCAGACTCACTAGGAAGGGTGGGGTATTAACTTCTCTTCTCCTCTATTTGGCTAATTCATCTGGAAACATCTCAGTAAAGCCATGGCCATGCACACCTATGTTTCGTAGGATTATGACGGAAATACGTTTCATAGCGTCGCTCTGGTGGCTACACGCACAGATGATTGATCACCACAACGCTACAGAGTGTCCAGTGAGGCAAAGAGCACATAATTATTGAAAATAGTCATTATAATAATTATTATAAATATAAATTATAATAATTACTCAATTATGATGATTGTTTATAATACTAGATAAATAATCGTATTATCCGTAGTAAATATTTGTTGTTTTTAAATAATAATAAGTTGTTTATAAATAAAATAACTAACTTCCTTGATAGAAGTAATCGAATGGTCTGTTGGCCAATCAGTAATGATCAGGTCAAGGTCGAATTATAAAAAAGTTCACTGGGGTCGTTAAATTTTGTGTTTATATTTTACCCAATCGAGAGTGGTTATTTAATAATAATTGTCCAATCACCAAAGCGTCAGGCCAAAAACTTTTACATAGACCAACATGTGAGCATCTTTTTGTAAGCAAAACGTCGCCTGAATAATAAAAAAAACACGTTTTCACTGCAAACCAACAAAACGTAGGTGTGTGTAGCAATCCCTTAAGACAACTGCACTGAGCAATAACTTTTATACAAAACAGCTAAAATCTTAACCAATCAGAATTCAGTAACACTAAGACGTTATGATAAATTACAGCCATCTTAAGGTGTGGCCGCACACATGACTTTTATTCGGATCCGGTGCCTGCGGCGCCGAAATGCTGTGGCTATCAAAGTCACGCCTCTCGTCGCTTAATCTAACCTGCGCCGTACCACGCAGTTGGACATGCTCAAGTTTTTTTGTTTTCTGACGCTGCGGCTATAATGTGATTGGCTAATATTTGTCCGCACTGGGTCATGGTTAATTTAAAAAGATATGCCTCCAACAATACTTGTACTAAGTCGTTGGCATAAATATAACTGTTGCTTATTATGACAAATTGTACAAAAAAACATGATGTTAATCACTATCACGATTGATTGTTTTTATTGTGACTATTTATTGGTGCAATGAGTTTAATAATAAGCAAAGTAAAATAATTATTATTACCCATGAAGAATATATTTATGATTGATAATTTATTATTACTGATATTTACTAAATACTGAGTAGCAAATAATAAATAAGTATTAATAATAAATTTCGGTTATTGAAAATAATTATTGTAATTTACTGTTCATTATGATTATATTTATCATAATTTTATTGTGAATTATCAGTTTTATTATTACTTGGTTTTTCTTTGCACCCAAGATGCCGAGGTCACGATTGCCGTCAGCTAGTGTGGCCTGTAGAAACCTTTTCCGTCAATCAGTTACGCGTCGTGTCGAGCTGTGAGTGCCGCCGGAATAGAACAGCATTGTGTGTGTGGCCAGATGATTACAAGTGCAGCAGACAAACAAAAATGTGTAAACACCATAACATGATGTTGGTGAATGGACAAAGACATTTCTATAGAATTGTTCAAAGTCAAAATTTTCGTTCAATGGTAATATACACAATAATATTGAATCATACTTTCTTCTAGTATGAAATTTATTGATCGACGTCCTCTCGTCTGCTTGTGAGGTATGTCATGTAGACTTTTCCTCTAGTAGATTGCCATGTTATGACTGCTAATGCAGACTGTTGGAATCTACAGGCGTTCACGAATGACTAATATCTGACAGCACTGATTGGAGTTCTTTAAATGTATCTACCATATTTTAATGTTAAAGCATCCCAGCATTGAACATTTTTTTGTTGAATTTGTGAATATTCAAGTCTTAAGCAGCAAATTGATGTATTGAACAACCCTCTAGGCCTTCTCAGTGCTCATCTACAAGCCTGCAAAATACTCCTCTTCCAGAAATGCTCGCCAACTTTTACACTGCTTAAAATTGATGTCATCTTCGGATATTTATTTCTTTGCTGCGCAGTATTTATTTGACCAATCAGATCTTGTTATTTATTCTTATTATTTTATTTATTATTATTCTACCTTCACACTACTGTCCATTCTTGTATGAATACCACTTATTGTTCCCTAACTCACCAAAACAAGCACATTTTTTTCTATCCTGTTGACGTAAAGAGTATAAAATGATTCGTGTGATTGTGATCACGTTGGACCACGTGACAAATCCCGCAATCGTCTCTTGTTGCCATTTCACATATGAAATTTGCATAACAAGCAAGCGTTGATTTTGTTTACTATGTGTGTGCACTAATTGCATCAATATTGATAAAAACCACTTATTCCGGTTTTGTGCAATTTCATGCTAAATAAAAAATTGCGCGTAACAGTAAATTTAACATTAATTCTTAGAATCAACTTTTGATGGGGTGTCCCCGTAGGGATTATTTATTCCTGTTGCAATGGCTTTCAGTAGACTAAGACTAAGTGAATTGCCCAATCAGATTTCATTCTAGATGTTGTGAGGGTGAAATGGGACTTCTATTTACATCAGGGGCTGAAAGTTGGGGACTAGAAGGGGGCGGGGGGTGGACGTTTAGAGTGTGGAGGTTTCAAACGGCTAGGGTGGAGAGACCTAGTGGGAGGGGGGTACTTGGTGTCTCTTACTGAAGGAGCTGATGAGTGAGGCAGTGAGTGGTAGCAATGAGGAGACTTGTTGGGCCATACTATACTACTACTATACTTGTGAGTTGGAGGGGGTGAGGCACTCTGTGTAGGGCGGGGAGACCCCTAGTTGGACACTGATTCTCACTACAAATGAGCTCTATTTCTTATAAAAAGAACCAGCCTATAAAGTACTTAAAAACCAGTATCGAGTGTGCAATTATGTAGTATCATTATTGTTGTAGCCCCAGAGATCCCATTCAATGACGACAGCTACTTCTTGGACATCCTATTCAACGAAGACAGCTACTCCACCGATGTCAACTCAGAAAAGTAACCGGGTTAAACTGGCACGCTTTTGCTATACCATTTCCACCGACTCATGTGTATCTATTACATCATCGTTTTGTCTGGTAAACGTCAGTGTAAAGTTCGTTACAATGTTTTGTCCCGCTTGCATAAGCCACCTACAATATACTTAATTACTTCCCTGTATTACACCCGACGCTTTTTATAGCTAATGTTAGGAGTTGTCTGCACTCAATAGGAATGGGCGTATCCAATATTTTGAGATGGACTCAAGACCAAGTAAAACTGCATACAACTGATGCATGCATTAATGCCTAATTATTGCAAATGTAATTGAAGTAGAAATAATTTCAGCTGAAGAGAATAATTCAACTATTACATTTACCTTGTAGTAAAATAGTTATTGCAAGCCATTTGTATATAAGCATTAAATACTACCTGTAATTGTCTTCTATATATCTCCATCCAATCAAATGTCAAATAGGTAAAACAACCATAATTATTCCAAGAACATGCGAGCAAAAACTTTATTCTTGGATCATTAGAAAACACACAAATAACTTTTGGTAAACAATTGTGAAGATCTTGTCAAAACATCCTCCTATTTCTTTGTCTTGCACGGAAGAGCTAAAAGATAACAACCTGATTACAACTGGTACCATTGCCAATGGGTAATAACATGATGCAAGCTCACAGTTGAAAAAATTACCACTAAATTGATTAGCAGCAAAAATTTGAAATCATCAAGTTTTAAAGTTTTTTTGGAAAGAACAAAACACTATGATTCAATTTTTTAAAGTCCACAACGCAATATTTTTAAGAATTCAATTACAGAATAATTCATTAAAAAAAAATCAGATACATAAAATGTAATTAAATAGTCACTTTCAAATATAAATGAAGAACATAACTTTGAGCTAGTTCATGATTGGTTTTAGTAGTTCGATTGTGACTAATTAGCAGCCTCTGACACCAAAGAAAAGACAACTCCATACATCTTTAAGTGGAATGTTTCGTTGTTGAAGGTAAACTGTTTGCTGGACACAGGATACGAAGAATAATATGACAACCTTGCCTCTTTTTGATAACTTTTGCCTACAATACCAAACAAATACTAGCCCATTGAACTAACTTAATCAATGCTTGCTAGTATAGTGAAACAACCAGTACTTGCGTGTGCTGACTTTTGATTCTGCATAGCCGACAGCTCAACCCTCTGTCATACTCTTGTAAATACCAGCTGTCTCTCCAAGCAGCATTCCGTCTTGTTTACCAACCAGACATCCCTCCAACCAACCAGTAGCATTGCCTTCCACCTCTCCAATCTCATACAATCTGGTATAGTCATTACATATATACTTTATATAATATAGCAGACATTTCTGTCATATATTTTAGTATGCGCAGAACAGCCATGATCATAACCAACATGGCAACTCTTGGTGGCTCAGTAAAAGAACAAAAACAAGCTTGTAAGAATCTGTACAAATAGTACAAGAGTTTTCTTGTTTTATTGCGTAACACAAATAATGTGGTAGTTGTCTCCTATTAGGTACACAATAAATTGCTGCCGAGCCAACTCTTAGCCTATATATAATATAAGCTCATTTGATGGTCATGCAAGGAAAAGTAAATTCATATCATAACAAAGTCATGCTAATTGAACTGGGCTGTTCATGCATTAATAATTGTCACACGCAGAATATATAAAACCTTTGTGAGGTGAGATAACTCCTAGTGTAAAGTCTACATCAGATCTAAGAAACAAAAGGTGGTGAAAGCGCTAAAGTTGTCATTCATCAAGAGCGTTGAGCTAGAAGACAAAGATACGTCCATAACAGAGAGTTATACGACCACAGTTGATATTGGGTTAGAGTCGAAGGAGACTTCCATAACCAGCAGTACAAGAAGAGAGGATGACTGGTGAGAAGAAAGCAGTGAGTCCTACTCAATGTGTTTAGAATGCATTCCTTAATTGTTGGTAAAATGCAAAGAATGTGTGTGACTAATATGCCATTGTTGTATAATATTGTAATAGGTTTTGGCCTTGAAAACCCCAGAATGCTAATAAGCTTAAGTATTCCGCTTCTCTCCAGAGGAGACACCACCTTGTCAATCAGTGCCACTTGTGTGGTAGACTTTAACAACTAGTTAGAGCCCATGGCTCAGGAGTACTAGTCAGGGTAGTTTAGTAACAGAACAAGTATTTAACACTATACAACTCTAGGGATAATGTTAAACAATTTTGTAGTGAGGAATCCAGATATGTGGAGTACATGAAAGAGAATAACTGCACAGGTCTTAGTCTAGCGGGTGGAAACTTAACTGGTGTATTCATATCTGCTGTTGAGGGTGGGGGACCAGCTCAAGGAGAGGGTCTCAGAGAAGGAGACTTTATCCTACAGGTAAGACCTCGGGTTATATTAATGTAAAGAGGAAAGAGAACTGCTAAAAGCTGTTGGTGTCTAATGTACGTAGTACAATGAGAAATGTAATTTGTCAATAGTTTTAGATCAATGGAGTGCCAGTACAGGGTTTTACAAAGGAACAAGTATTCAAAAGATTGAACAGTTTTGCTGAGAAAATTGATTTATTGGTGACTGACAGAACAAAAGAATATTCCAAACTCCTTACAAACGCAAACAATTACTGGTAATTAATACTGTTTTAATTTAATTCAACAGAACTAGTTTTGAAATCACTTTAGAATTTTCCGCTAACGAGCATGATTTTAATGCATAGAAATGTAGGTCGATTTATGCTTATGTACGCGATTATAGTGGAGATGAGTTCTATGTCAAAGCAAATATAACCTACAACGCCGTCAGGTCCCAAGCCAAGAGGTCAAGGTTGCCTATAAAAGCGGGTGATATATTCAAAGTATTGGATAGACCCTCTGATTATCCAGGTATGTAATAACCAGAGCAGATGTCGAATGTCATCAACATATAATGTTTGTATTTAATTTATTTTGAGAGACAATTATAATGGATTTTGGTACAAGGAGTTAGTGAGCTACAAAAGTGATAAAACCATCAATTGTTTGCTGAGCGTGAGAGTTTTCCTTTAAGATATCGATGATTGGCTCATGTCCTGTCCCTCGATACTAACTGGCCCACAAACACCAAAACAAGACAGTAAACAATTATGAAGTTGTCTTACTCGAGCATCAGTTGGAGTTGTCCACTCATGGACTAATTGGATTGGTCGCACATTGCATTGCAGGTAGCTGGGTGGTTGTAAGAGTGATTGGGGTAATTTGGGGCTATCTGCCTGATGTGAAGACAACTGCTCGTGTTGAAAGGATAAATAGCATTTTTTATTATTAGACATCGGTGAGGTTACTCGTAATTGTTTTATACTATCTGTAGCGGTATCGCTCATTTTGTAGGCAAAGGAAACCCAAGGTATGTGAAATAGAAATGGTTCCACAGTCAACTTCCTGTAGAAAGATTCCTAGTCTGAGAAATACAACACCGCAGAACGGGTAGTTGAAGAAGCTTATATACTGTGACTTATCATTTATGGGAAACTCCAGCAAGTCTTCACAGATAGCAAACATTCTATGTGTGTAAGTGGAGTGCGTGTGCATTGCGCATTTACAGAAAAATTAGTTTTTCTCATTTTTACAAAAGCTGTTAGTTTGATTTTCTCTTTTTTTTATGACCAATCTGAAGGGCTTTTGTCAAATGTACAGAAAGAGTCATTCTAATGCTCTAAAATTGTTCTGCATATCAAATGAAACTATTGCAGGAGAAAAAACATCTAATTATCATTCCTGTCGTTTTTTCTTCTAGTAGACTCATCAGCACCGGACTTTAAGCTGCCGGATAGAAATGCTTTTTTCCTCATTGGCACTTCTCATAAGCACAGGCTCCTAACACATTCCTGGATATTTAATTTTCATCTGTACGTGTAGTTTTAGTATTCTCTTCAAAACATTATTTTGTTGATGTTTTTTGCATATACCGTAAAGCTTAGCTTGATTTCCATGATCTTTTGGCAGTATTAATTGTGGTATAGCATATTAGCTCCATATCTAATTGTTGAAATGCTTTCAATGAAGCAAATTAAATTAATTATCAACCTACTTTCTACGAATCACTGGCCATTACTTTCTATTCAGTATTTTTAATCTTTTTCTTTTATTATGTTTTTTGTGATATGCAGTAAATAAATAAAGTATATTTTAATGTAGTATTATGTAATTACAGATAAGATGCACGTAAACTAAGACCTTTGCTGCTGCAATTATTGCTGGAATAATTCACATAATTGGCTTGCAGAGTTACCTGTTGTCAACAATAGTATATTTGTAAGCCAGAAAATGTGGAATGACTATGTACGCCATAATATAAAAATGATGGTTTATATAGATATCTTTGCACAAGACAAGCAAAAATCTGTAACCAGGATGATTGTCACATTAAAGTTTATTAAACTCAATCTTCTTTGTAATGAATACCATTTTGGTTGAAGGCTACAAATCATGGTTGTTTTCTCATAACTAATGAGCCCGGCCACACTAGCATGTTTTTTCCAACGAATTGATGAACGAATTAAATGTGTGCACACGTCTGCTGGCAAACATTCATTGTTTAACGTTCTTCGTTGATGGTGGACCTGTTGACTTTCAATAATGATCGATGACATTCATTAAAATCTCTTCTCTGTGATTAAATCAAACGGCTAGCCAAACATTGATACTTTTGCTTTTATCAGTGCAGTAGCAGGTTCGCATAGAATTCCTAGTAGCCATCAATTGATTGGCTACCGGTTATTCATGTCCATGATATTGTGGCAGGTTCACAGTTTGAGGATAAATGACAGTGAGTAACGTTTCGTTCACAAGCACGTTAGTGTGGCCGGACCTTTAAGCTGTGGATACACACACCTATATTTTGTCGAGAGGCAGGAATATCAAGTTTTTCCTCTACAGGTGACGCTTTGTTTTATAACAAGATGCTCAAATGCGTAGACTACCATATTGGTCTATGGAAAGGCTTCTTGTCTGATGCTTCGGTGATTGGACAATTACTACCAAATAAACACTTTCGATTTGACAAAATTAAATGACAAAACTTTACGGTTCCATTTATAAACAACAACTATTTATTTAGTACGGCTGGTGAACTTATTGTAAACGAATTATAAACAAACACAATAAATGTTTGATGATTATAATTCATATTCGCGATGGTTATAACCTATCATACTGATTGTTTATAATAACATACTCTCTTTGCATCACTGGACAATCCATAATGACACTTGTATGAATCTATGTGTGTATTCAAAGCTTTATTAGATAATTATTATTGTTGGAGTTGTCTTCTCACAAGTTTACACGAGGTGACGTTTATTTTCAAGCATTTCATTTACATATTTCACAACATAGAGAAAATAACCCCATATATCTGTTTTATTACTGCCTGCTTACAATACTATCGTGTACACTAAGTATCACTCACAACTGTCATGTCTCCTGATTTATCTGGGACTCACCTGATTTGTAAGTACAATTTTTCTCTACCCCTGAAAACTGCTGAACCCCCTGACAATTTCTGAAATTAGATGAGCCTTCTTTGAAACCTCCTGAAAACTTACTTCTATTTTTTCTTTGAACAAAAACTAGACACTGAGATGGCTCAGGGTGGACATTACATTGAAATTGTCTTTCTACATTTAGCTTCAATTTGCTTGACCTAGTAAGTTTTGTACTGCATCCCATATCTAAGTTGCATTTGTATCAGCAATTGGATTTCTAGACTATTAAACAAGTTATACTACTGACATTGTGTCTACACAAACACCCCATCTCAACACTCCAAACCCTGGGTGACAGCCTAAAGCAAACAATCAATTGTGTCTCCTTTTTTGTTCTCAAGCCAACATGGCAGGTATGGTATCATTTATGAGGCAGTTGTCAAAGCAGTTGCAACAGTATTATAGTATAGTTTTTATCTGGCTACACATATAATGATACGTACTGTTATTGAAAACATGTTGTCTGTGTGACTGACATGGCATGACAATTTCACTGCATTAAACCAGCGCTGTCTCTTTTGGATCAGCTGATTGGGCTTTCTGTAAGTCTGATGTTTCAACACATCAAAACCAGAAAGTATGTACACCAACACCTTTATCGTTGACAAACAGTACCATTGTACATACACAATAAACTTGATTACATGATAAATATGTGTATTACATGTGTATGCCCTTATATGTATCGTAACAAAAGTGTCTACTGTCATTGAATGGTTGCCATACATGTAGGATCTGACATTCATACCCTCAGCTATAGGTAACTTCACCTGCAATTTTGTCACTTGAGAAGTTTCCAAATATGATAATTCTTGCAGTCCTGGTGAGTTTTCCATCTTGCTGCGCATGAACATGCATGCACATATCTATAATGAAAATTGAGCTGTGATGGTCGAATTGTCCGATAAACTTGCAAGCTTGGCTTGTTGAAAACATAAGATGACAATAGGCCCTGACTTTTTGATAGGGATCTATTATAGATCCCTATCAAAAAGTAGAGCCCAAAAAGCCAGCCACAACGACAGCGCTGTGTTAAATGGAATTGTAATCATCTCAATAATAAATATCCCAATCATGTGCAATGCTAGTAACATTCTAAATAAACTGACTACTACGGCAATATGAGGGCAGATTTGTTTTGTCTAGTATTAAAGAAACTAGTACTAAGTTTAGTGGTAACAATTTTTTTCATATGAAGTTATCCTCTCTATTTCGATGTAACCAAAATGAACCGCTTCAAAGTAGACGTCACCATGACGGTTGGAGTTTGAAGCGACGTGTTTGTAGCCTCAGATTCTCCTATTTGCTGTGATTTACTATTACATCTCATGGGCATAATGCAATTCATACTGTAACAACAGGCTTTTCTGTCGACAAAGTGAAACCACCGTGCAAAATATTAGGTGTGCAACAACAACATCATTTTTTTTATTGTTATCATAATAATAATGAACTGTTAGTAAATCGTTGTGCGCCATTATTAATCTACTTTTGCAAGGACTATCAAAATGGGGCACAAATATCCTGGTCCCTCTGAAGTTTTCACTTGTCATTATATTATACGGATATCATCAAATATGGACCATCATCGATCATCATCATCATCTTTTTTCTCGGATGGTCGCTGGCGGTTAGTTACAAACGGTAGCAGTACCTGCCTGAGTAGTAGTAGTAGTAGTAGTAAGTAAGTAGTAGTAATGAATAACTTACCAAGTTGTTGTGTTCGGTTGTTTGTTAGTTAGCTATGCTTTTTATTTTATTACGATTACCATTGCTGCTATTATTATTGTTTTTAGTAATGTAATCATTATTATTATTATTTAGTATTTATCGTCGTTGTCATTTTTTTAAATTTTTTATTATTATTAATTATTACTTATTATCATTTGAGCGGAATAATAATTATCAATTATCATAACTATTATTATCATTGTTGTTGTTTATTATTGTTTGTTAGTACTAGTTAACAACAGTAGTCCATGAAGAAGAAGTTGTTGCACAGGTGCCTTCAATTTGAACTCACTGGCCTGGTGGTGGGGGGAGAATAGCTAAAGAGAGTGTATGATCTGTATTCTTTTTGACACTATACTCTAGTGTACACTCAAAACCACCCACCACTTGGCCAGTTAGTAGATTGGAGCCTCCTGTGAGTAACAGTAGTAGTAGTAGCAGCAGTAGTAACAATAAAGTAGTAGTAGTAGTAGCACCGTGAGCCATGTATGATTGGTAACAAACTTGAGTGGTAATAAAAAATAATTAAAAAAAAATATTTTTACAATAGTATATATGATAGTGGACGTGTGGACACTTCGTTCGCATTTCATCACGGCACTCTCTCAATTAATGTCGCAGATGTCTTGAAAGACATTGTAAATCACTCACCTTTTGCCGATTTTCTAAGGACACTTTCAGCTAACTACTGGTGCATAACAATTTGTACTTTGGTTTATTTTTACCAGTAAGTATTGATAAAGTTTTTAATTTTATACTCGATCTTTTGTTAATGGCGAATGGCTCAGATAGGATGTGATATCCGTCTAAAATACTCAGCCGCTAATGGCCTAACGGAAGCTTTTGCTACACAGGCTGGTTATAAGTCAATGCCACAAATCTTAAACACTGTTGGAATTGTTCACGGACTTTTGTAGAAGTCCATTGTACTTATGAGATTTTGGGCACCAACTTTTCATTAGCCAGATTAGGTGTTAGGTATATAACAGTGTTTAAGATTGGTGGCATTGACTTATAACCAGCCAGTGTAGCGAAAACTTCCGTTCGGCCAATAGCAGCTGAGTGTTTTAGGCGGATATCCAGTGGCGGATCCAGAAAAAAATTGAGGTGGTGCTTTTTAAAAAAATGATCTGGGTGGGAGGGGTGGAGGGCACCCCTCCCCCGCATAAGTCCCGCGCTAGCGGAAAATTTTAAAAACAGAGTATTTCAGATGCTCAGAAATTGCATTACAGTTAAAAATATTTGACATATGGAAAACCCTTGAAGCAGTTAGCATTAAATTGCTCAGCTCTAAGTTGAAGACGGAACAGGTAGTTTTAACAAGTGTATATTTATGTTCATGAAAAAATAACAATATTGATAATAATAGTAGGGTGAATATTAATTTATATCGTTTAGTTGCTGTCAGACTCAGAACTAGTAGTGATGATAGATAGTGACAATAACTGTAACTGTATAAGTATTTTAAAAAATTGATTACTGTCTTTTTATCAACGAATGTTTATTAATTATAATAACAAATGAATAATTAAATAATAATTATTCAACTTATAAATGTCTCATCGTTATCACCATTAAGAAATAACAAATAACCGCTTCACTAACTATTATTATTTTACGATCACCGTCACCATTTTTAATTAATGTTATCAAATAAATAGTTAATAAATATCACTCAAAATAATAGTTAAAGAAGCAATTACAGTAATAATGGTAATTGATACTGAGGATAAAAAAAGACATTATTAAATTTATTATGTTCATAAATAGCTGTTTAAACTATTATCAATATTATAAATTATTATTAACTATATCATTTAAGTTACTATTTCTTGCATACGAATCAATTATTAGTTATGTTATTATAACGATTAGTAATATTAATTTTATTATTATTAATTATTCATTAAATATAATGATAACAAATAATGTCTATTTATAATAATTACAACTACTAACTACTAGTGAAGAGTAATCATTATCATAATAATAATCAATTGATTAAGAGTATCAGAAAATAACAATGACAATAATATAATTATTAATTTTATTGACAACAATAATGATAATAACTATAATTATTACAATAATCTTTATTATTATTAATTATTATCTGTAATGACAATTAATCAGAATTGTTTAAACATTATTGTATTGTTCCTGTAACAACAGCGATTAATAATTAATAAATTAATAATTTTCTTCTTTCAACCCAGTTCAATCAGTAATCAATCAATTGACTACAGCAATAATAATAAATAATAGTAATAAAAATTATTATTGTAATAAATGATTTAATAACAATAATAATAGTATCATTCTTATTCTTCACCTCTGCTAGTAGCTAGCTGTTCAATAAGTTTTAATGATGAGAATACAAAACTTCAGAACAAACCTGAAAACTACCTTTTTATTTTCTAACAACTCTAATAATAATGTTGGCTACTGCCTCATTCATTATTTATCATTATTACCTATGAACTAATTAAGAGTAACTTGTACCTCTCTTCCAAGACATTATTATTTTATTTTTGTCCAAGACTGCATTTAACAAAACCGGAAGCACACTGAGTCCACTATTATCAATTTTTACTATAACCTTAGTTTTAGATTACATTGTGGGGAGTACGTACTATTTTGAATGGTTGCTAGCATAGAACTATCCCCTGACATAGTTCTATGGTTGCTAGGGTGCCAGTTTCCTGTTTTTGAATTCGGACAATTTTCTTCGTTTTATTAAATAAATCCTTACAATACATTTACTGTTGCCATGGTGTGATGAGTTATGGGTAACATCTCAAACTGAAGATAAAATTGTATGCTGGGCAATGATCCATTTTATTACACAAATTAATTATTTGTGTTCTTTTTAAAAGAAAAAACTGACAAAGCCTAATTTCTATAAAAACATTTTTTGCTTAGCAAAAGGAGGTGATGCGTTCGCACCACTCGCACCCCCCCCCCCCCCCCCCCCCCCTAGATCCGCCACTGATATCACATCCCATCTGAGCCATTCGCCATTAACAAAAGATTGGGTATAAAATAAAAAACTTGATCAAATAATACTAGTAAAAATAGACCAAAGTACAAATTGTTATGCACCAGTAGTTAGCTGAAAGAGTCCTTTCTTAGAAAATTGGCAAAAGGTGAGTGATTCACAATGTTTATCAAGACATCTGCGACATTAATTGAGAGAGTGCTGAGATGAAATGCTAACGAAGTGTCCACACGTCCACTATCATATATATTTTTGTAAAATTAATTTTTTTAATTATTTTTTATTACCACTCCAGTTTGTTACATGGCTCACTGTAAGTAGTAGTAAAGTAGTAGTAGAAGTAATAATATTATTGTAGTAGTGGCAGTAATAAAGAAGTAGGAGTAGTAATAAAGTAGTAGTAATAATAAAGTAGTAGTAGTAGTAATAAAGTAGTAGTAATAATAAAGTAGTAGTAGTAATAAAGTAGTAGTAATAAAGTAGTAGTAATAAAGTAGTAGTATTAATAAAGCAGTAGTAGTTGTGATATAAAAAGAAGACCTCACAATTGACACTGGAATGACAGCTAAATGCCTCACATACATATACAATGCATCATATAACTCTTCCACTTCACCAACAAAATGGAAACTAGCACACGTAGCACCACTACACAAACGCCGAGCACTAGAGCAAACAAACAACTAAAGACCCATATCATTGATAATTATTCTTTGTAAGCCTATGGAGCATATTGTATTAACTAAATGAAAAACTTGACAACGTACTACATAGCAGACAGCATAATTCTTGGCAAGGTCTTTCCTGTGAGACACAACTGTGCAATACTTTCCATGACATTACTAGCAACGCAGACCGAGGATATACTACTCATGATATAATCCTGGACTTCGCAGTAGCATTGGTTAAAATTCCACGCAAACTGCTAATGAGTAAATTATCAGAAATACCTGACCTGTGTGACAATATTCTAATGTGGATACACAACTTTCTATATGATGTAAAGCATAGGGTGGCGGTTAATGGAGACAGATCCCATGAATTGGCTGTGACATCAGGAGTCCCCCCAAGGATCTGTGCTTGGGCCAACCCTGTTTTTTGGCGTACACTAATGACCTTCCGCAAAAAGTTGGTTGCAACATCAGTTCATTTGCTGATGACACTTTAAT
>CALYOO010000125.1:84844-109327 GCA_945261195.1 Cryptosula pallasiana
CTATGTCTATGTAACTGGTATTACTATGTCTATGTAACTGGTACTACTATGTCTATGTAACTGGTATTACTATGTCTATGTGACTGGTATTACTATGTCTATGTACTTGGTATTACTATGTCTATGTAACTGGTATTACTATGTCTATGTAACTGGTATTACTATGTCTATGTAACTGGTATTACTATGTCTATGTAGCTGGTATTACTATGTCTATGTAATTGGTATTACTATGTCTATGTAACAGGCATTACTATGTCTATGTAACTGTATTACTATGTCTATGTAGCAGGGATTACTATGTCTATGTACTGGTATACTATGTCTATGTAACTGGTATTACTATGTCTATGTAACTGGTTACTACTATGTCTATGTAACTGGTATTACTATGTCTATGTAACTGGTATTACTATGTCTATGTAACTGGTATTGCTATGTCTATGTAACTGGTATTACTATGTCTATGTAACTGGTATTACTATGTCTATGTAACGGGTATTACTATGTCTATGTAATTGGTATTACTATGTCTATGTAACTGGTATTACTATGTCTATGTAACTGGTATTACTATGTCTATATAACTGGTATTACTATGTCTATGTAACTGGTACTACTATGTCTATGTAACTGGTATTACTATGTCTATGTAACCGATGCTACTATGTCTATGTAACTGCATTACTATGTCTATGTAACGGGTATTACTATGTCTATGTAACTGGTATTACTATGTCTATGTAACTGCATTACTATGTCTATGTAACTGTATTACTATGTCTATGTAGCTGATATTACTATGTCTATGTAACTGGTATTACTATGTCTATGTAACTGGTATTACTATGTCTATGTAACTGGTACTACTATGTCTATGTAACTGGTATTACTATGTCTATGTGACTGGTATTACTATGTCTATGTACTTGGTATTACTATGTCTATGTAACTGGTATTACTATGTCTATGTAACTGGTATTACTATGTCTATGTAACTGGTATTACTATGTCTATGTAGCTGGTATTACTATGTCTATGTAATTGGTATTACTATGTCTATGTAACAGGCATTACTATGTCTATGTAACTGTATTACTATGTCTATGTAGCAGGGATTACTATGTCTATGTAACTGGTATTACTATGTCTATGTAACTGGTATTACTATGTCTATGTAACTGGTACTACTATGTCTATGTAACTGGTATTACTATGTCTATGTAACTGGTATTACTATGTCTATGTAACTGGTATTGCTATGTCTATGTAACTGGTATTACTATGTCTATGTAACTGGTATTACTATGTCTATGTAACGGGTATTACTATGTCTATGTAACTGGTATTACTATGTCTATGTAGCTGGTATTACTATGTCTATGTAACTGTATTACTATGTCTATGTAACAGGTATTCATATGTGTATGATACACTTGCAGGTGCTGAAGTCAGTATGGTAGACTTTCAAGCTCTGCTAAGACATGTTGTCCCGCATACAAAGTTTATAGTTTCTGATAACACAGCTATTTATGTTGACTCTTCTAATATGGACTGGAGATATCTAACTCAGGTCAGATGTCTATGTATATATTGTTGAGGATGTCGGTGTGTGTGTTATAAGTTAGTGGTAGCGTGCCTACACCGATGTCCTTCACAACTATACTAATGACAGTTGTTTGTGTTAATTGCAATAGTTTGAGGGTCATTGTCCTTTCTAATTATGCTTGTCTTCTATCAGTGCAAAGGAAACAAAGATCTAGAGCACTTTGGCTCCAGAGCAACCTTCTATTCCTTCTAACAATTTGAGCACCTAATGCTCAAACGACCGTAATCAGGCAAACTCACTAGCAATGGTGGGGTATTAACCTCTCTTCTCCTCTATTTGACGTTTTCATAGACCAACATGTGAGCATCTTTTTATAACCAAAACGTCGCCTGAATAATAAAAAAACACGTTTTCACTGCAAACCAACAAAATGTAGGTGTGTGTAGCCACCCCTTAAGACAACTGCACTGAGCAATAACAACCAAGGAGCTTTTATACAAAACAGCTCAAAAACCTTAACCAATCAGAATGCAGTAGCAATAAAACGTTATGATAAATTACAACCATCTTAGGGTCTGGCCACACACACGACTTTTATTTGGATCCGGTGCCTGCGGTGCCGAAATGCTGTGGCTATCAAAGTCACGCCTCTCGGCGCTTAATCTAACCTGCGCCGTACCACGCAGTTGGGCATGCTCAAGTTTTTTTGTTTTCTGACGCTGCGGCTACAATGTGATTGGCTAATATTTGTCCGCATTGGGTCAAGGTTAATTTAAAAAACATTGCCTCCAACAATACTTGTACTAAGTCGTTGGCATAAATATAACTGTTGCTTATTATGATAAATTGTACGAAAAAGCATGTTATGACTGCTAATGCAGAATGGTGGAATTTCCATTTGACCATGTATTAGTAGCTTCGGCTACTGGGCGTTCACGAATGACTAATATCTGACAGATATCTGATTGGAGTTCTTTAAATGTATCCACCATATTGTAATGTTAAAGCATCCCAGCATTGAACAATTTTTTGTTGAATTTATGAACATTCAAGTTTTAAGCAGCAGATTGATGTATTAAACAACCCTCTAGGCCTTCTCAGTGCTCATCTACAAGCCTGCAAAAAACTCCTCTTCCAGAAATGCTCGCCAATTTTTACACTGCTTAAAATTGTCGTCACTAATTGCATCCATATTGATAGAAACCACTACTGTTACGCGCCATTTTTCATTTAGCATGAAATTGCTCAAAACTGGAATTAAATTTAACATTAATTCTTAGAATCAACTTTTGATGGGGCGTCTCCGTAGGGATTATTTATTCCTGTTGCAATGGCCTTCAGTAGACTAAGACTAAGTGAATTGCCCAACCAGATTTCATTCTAGATGTTGTGAGAGTGAAATGGGACTTCTATTTACATCAGGGGCTGAAAGTTGGAGACTAGAAGGGGGGGGTGGACGTTTCAAACGGCTAGGGTGCAGAGACCTAGTGGGAGGGGGGTACTTGGTGTCTCTTACTGAAGGTGCCGAGGAGTGAGGCAGTGAGTGGTAGCAATGAGGAGACTTGCTGGGCCATACTATACTACTACTATACTTGTGAGTTGGAGGGGGTGAGGCACTCTGTGTAGGGCGGGAGACCTCTAGTTGGACACCGATTCTCACTACAAATGAGCTCTATTTCTTATAAAAGTAACCAGCCTATAAAGTACTTAAAAACCAGTATCAAGTGTTCAATTATGTGATATCATTATTGTTGTAGCCTCAGAGATCCCATTCTATGACGACAGCTACTTCTTGGACATCCTATTCAACGATGACAGCTGCTCCACCGATGTCAACTCGGAAAAAGAACCGGGTTAAACTGGCACGCTTTTGCTCTACCATTTCCACCTATTCCGTGTATCAATGAAATTGTTGTTTTGTCTTGTAAACGTCAGTGTAAAGTTTCTTGTAACATTTTGTCCCGCTTGCACAAGCCACCTACAATATACTTAATTACTTCCCTGTATTACACCTGATGCTTTTTATAGCTAATGTTAGGAGTTGTCTGCACTCAGTAGGAATGGGCGTGTCCAATATTTTGAGATGGACTCAAGATCAAGTACAACTGCATACAACTGATGCATGCATTAATGCCTAATTATTGCAAATGTAATTGAAGTAGAAATACTTTTAGTTTAACAGAATAATTCAAATATTACATTTACCTTGTAGTAAAATAGTTATTGCAAGCCGTTTGTATATACGCATCAAATACTACCTGTAATTGTCTTCTATATATCTCCGTCCAATCAAAAGTCAAATAGGTAAAACAACCATATTTATTCCAAGAACATGCGAGCAAAAACTTTATTCTTAGATCATTAGAAAACACACAAATAACTTTTGGTAAACAATTGTGAAGATCTTGTCAAAACATCCTCCTTTTTCTTTGTCTTGCACGGAAGAGCTAAAAGATAACAACCTGATTACAATTGGTACCATTGCCAATAGGTAATAACATCATTATTAGCAGAAACTTTAAATTATCAAATTTTAAAGTTCTTTTGGAAAGAACAGAACACTATGATTCAATTTTTTAAAGTCAACAACACAATACTTTTGAAAATTCAATTACAAATTAATTCATTAAAAAAAAATCAGACTGCATGAAAATTAATTAAATAGTCACTTCCAAATATAATGAAGAACATAACTTTGAGCTAGTTCATGATTGGTTTTAGTAGTTCGATTGTGACTAATTAGCAGCCTTTGACACCAAAGAAAAGACAACTCCATACATCTTTAAGCGGAATGTTTTTTTGTTGAAGGTAAACTATTGGCTAGACACAAGATTCTCACTGGTTGCAGCTCTTTGTCTAGTTGGCCCGGCACACAGATACTATTTGGTGGTGTACCAGTTAATGTGTCTGTCCACTGGGCTAGACTGTTACAATAAGACTTCAGGTCCATGACCCAGTTTGGAAAACTCTCTAGCTTAACTGGTCATGGAAACTTATTAGCTAACTGCTTATGTGAAAAGTGTAAACAAATATAAAAATTTACATCTTGAGGTATTCTTTGCAAACTGACTGAGAATGAAGACATTGTTATTGTAGCTTATTCAGAAGGAGTTATCTTCTCTTCCCAAAACCACTAGCAGCCAAGAGTTTGGCTCAGCTTTGCCAGTTGAAGTAAACAGGACAAATTTTTCAAAAGCAAAACCATGGAATTGCAAGTTTCATAATTTTGATATCTCATATTTTCTATAATCCTTATCAGATATATTCCATATTATATATCAGATTAGGTGCGGCAGGATATGAACAGGGAAACAGTAGTTTATATTCTGTATAAAGTTGTATAAAAATGTGCACAATGTTATGTTATCTCAAATGTTACATAGAATACTGGAAGTGAAGCTGAGCACAGGCAGGATATTAGATATGTTGGTTTTAGTTCTAGTCACTTCTAATGTTTTTTGATAGTTTCCGTTGGCTGGCTGGTCATTGCCACGGAGCATTCAAGATTATCAGTCAACTTGTAGAAACAGGAAACAGCTGATCATAGACTGAGGAGGGAAAACAAACCACAAGGCATGAAGATTAATATGACTACCTTGCCTTTTTATGATAACTTTTGCCTACAATACTATACAAATACTAGCCCAATGAACTAACTTAGTCAATGCTTGCTAGTATAGTGAAACAACCAGTACTTGCGTGTGCTGACCTTTGCCTCTGCGTAGCCAACAGCTCAACCCTCTGTCATACTCTTGTAAATACCAACTGTCTCTCCCAGCAGCATTCCGTCTTGTTTACCAACCAGACATCCCTCCAACCAACCAGTAGCATTGCCTTCCACCTCTCCAATCTCATACAATCTGGTATAGTCATTACATATATACTTTATATAATATAGCAGACATTTCTGTCATATATTTTAGTATGCGCAGAACAGCCATGATCATAACCAACCTGGCAACTCTTGGTGGTTCAGTAAAAGGACAAAAACAAGCTTGTAAGAATCTGTACAACTAGTACGAGAGTTATCTTCTTTATTGCGCAACACCAATAATATGGTAGTTGTCTTCCTTTTTTGCTGTGTTACATAAAGCATACTGCAGCTGCCATCCATTGGATGTACTACATGAATAGTACATTAGTTTTTCCATGCAGTCAAAAGACACAAATAATGTGGTAGTTGTCTCCTATTAGCTACGCTATAATAAATTGCTGCCGAGCCAACTCTTAGTCTATATATAATATAATCTCATTTGATGGTCATGCAAGGAAAAGTAAATTCGTATCATAATAAAGTCATGCTAATTGAACTGGGCTGTTCATTCATTAATAATTGTCACATACAGAAAATACAAGATATAAAACCTTTGTGAGGTGAGATAACTCCTAGTGTAAAGTCTACATCAGATGTAAGAAACAAAAGGTGGTGAAAGTGCTAAAGTTGACATTCATCAAGAGCGTTGACCTAGAAGACAAAGATACGTCCATAACAGAGAGTTATATGACCACAGTTGATATCGGGTTAGAGTCGAAGGAGACTTCCATAACCAGTAATACAAAGACGGAGGATGACTGGTGAGAAGAAAGCAGTGAGGCCTACGCAATGTGTTTAGAATGCATTCCTTAATTGTTGGTAAAATGTAAAGAATGTGTGTGACTAATATGCCATTGTTGTATAATATTGTAATAGATTTTGGCCTTGAAAACCCCAGAATGCTAATAAGCTTAAGTATTCTGCTTCTCTCCAGAGGAGACACCACCTTGTCAATCAGTGCCACTTGTGGGGTAGACTTTAACAACTAGTTAGAGCCCATGGCTCAGGCGTACTAGTCAGGGTAGTTCAGTAACAGAACAAGTATTTAACACTATACAACTCTAGGGATGTGATTGGCCATGATAGTCCCATATCCTAATAATTTCTAAGGCTTCCTGTCGCCTTGGTTCATGAGGCTTGAGCTTGGAAGGAAGATACGTCTCCGATACATTTTCCTGAAACACTTGGTTTGCTTTCAAAACTTTAGACTAAGGTATTTTTTTGTGCCCAAAATGCCAGATCCCAGGCCAACTACTTCTACTCAGTACCCAGTCCGCATGAGTTTATACCAGATCTGCAGTCAATCCCTAATCTGCAGTCAATCCCTAATCTGCAGTGTTCAATCCTTAATCTGCAGTGGTCAATCCCTAATCTGCACTGGTCAATCCTTAATCTGCAGTGGTCAATCCCTAATCTGCAGTAGTCAATCCCTAATCTGCAGTAATCAATCCCTAATCTGCAGTGGTCAATCCCTAATCTGCAGTAGTCAATCCCTAATCTGCAGTGGTCAATCCCTAATCTGCAGTAGTCAATCTGCAGTGGTCAATCCCTAATCTGCAGTGGTCAATCCTTAATCTGCAGTGGTCAATCCTTAATCTGCAGTCAATCCCTAATCTGCAGTGGTCAATCCCTAATCTGCAGTCAATCCCTAATCTGCAGTGGTCAATCCCTAATCTGCAGTGGTCAATCCCTAATCTGCACTGGTCAATCCTTAATCTGCAGTGGTCAATCCTTAATCTGCAGTCAATCCCTAATCTGCAGTGGTCAATCCCTAATCTGCAGTCAATCCCTAATCTGCAGTGGTCAATCCCTAATCTGCAGTGGTCAATCCCTAATCTGCAGTGGTCAATCCCTAATCTGCACTGGTCAATCCTTAATCTGCAGTGGTCAATCCCTAATCTGCAGTGGTCAATCCCTAATCTGCAGTCAATCCCTAATCTGCAGTGGTCAATCCCTAATCTGCAGTGGTCAATCCCTAATCTGCAGTGGTCAATCCCTAATCTGCACTGGTCAATCCTTAATGTGCAGTGGTCAATCCCTAATCTGCAGTGGTCAATCCTTAATCTGCAGTCAATCTCTAATCTGCAGTGGTCAATCCCTAATCTGCAGTAGTCCATCCCTAATCTGCAGTGGTCAATCCCCAATCTGCAGTGGTCAATCCCTAATCTGCAGTGGTCATGGCTGAGCCTGTCATTCCATACAGAGTTGGCACGTCTTATAATGGCTCTTATGTCTGGTTTGTATGGAGCAGTGTTTTCTCATCTCTGGCGTAACTTTATTTGTTCCCAACGTAGAAACTGCAATAACAAAGTACAGTCGCTTAGAACTACATAATAAGTGGTTAAAATACATTGAGATATACAGGTATATGGGTGCATATCATACCTGATGCTCTCAGTAGATGAACCAGCATAATATGCTGACTACACAGTAACATAAAGGGTAAGTTTGCTGACAATAAATGTAAATAGCTCCAGCGATAGATGTCTTTGTAACTGATCTGGGTGAAGCTTGCTGGCAGCAATTTATACCTGGTCAATCTCCAGTATGATTCAAAACCTGAAAAGTAAAATGAGCAAGCTAAGTAATAAAAAGTTTATTAAAGGAAAAATGGTTTGTGTCTGGAAGATTGTCAAAGCCTCAATGACTAATCAGTGCCCTGGCAGCAACCAAATACATCAACAGGGATGTAGGTGTAGAGTACCACCCCCCCCTCACCTACACAGATTGTAGGCCATGAACTCTGCTGTCACCTTGAGTCACCTCAGCCCACACATGCAGTCGGCAGCAACCAACATGAGGACACCCATTTACAACTGACAAACAAAACTTTCACAAACAACTCTATATTATACTACAGCTATATTATTTCAGCACTTGATGCGTGTATAAGGCTTATAATATTACGTTTTTGTGGTTTGCAGGTCACTCCAACTAAACTTTGCTCCCTTTACACGTGCAACAGATATAAAACTGGTGATTGTTTACTCAATGTACAAAAATATATATAATATGTAATTCTATCGAGGTAAACTGTTATATAAATTGATTTAAACTTTAAAGTAGTAATTGTGATGTACCAAGATGCATTTTTGGTTGTCGAAATCAAATCATTGCTTGAGCTCTGCAGGAGAACTTTCACAAGTAATCAAACACAAAAATTGAACGTGTAAGACTGAATGAAAACGTACAAGCTTTTTTTAGTTCTAACAACAAGTTTTTATAGGTTACATCAACAGAATATCTGTTTGTTATTGTTGTTGTAGAGGTTCTCAACTTGGTTAAGGGGATGCTTGCTTATGCCTAGTAAGAACTTAAGGAAATCTATTGAACTAATTTTTGTTACACTTCATTTCAGTGGATCTTTGATTCATTAGTTTGTTCGAATGCCAACTTTCCAGTTGTGCTTTTTCATTTCTCAATTAGCGAGCTCAATCTAATAAATTTTTACAACTGCACCGGGACAGGAAGTGGTCACCATAGAGAAATATCAACTATTTACCTCAATCCATTTCATATTCGTCTGCTGTATTATTTTTATCAAAGCCATTTTACAGGATTGCGTAACTTGATTGTAAGTATTCAATACTCTAATACTTCAATACCTTCAGCTGTATTACATAAACACTTGCTAGTTGTTTCCCTTCCATTAGGCTATATGAATGATTTGGTAGTTGTCTTTCCTTGGTTGCATCACATGGCGGTTGTTTTCCTTTTCTGCTGTGATACATGAATTATGTAGTAATTGTCTTCCTTTCGCCGTATTACATGAAGTATATGGTAGTTGTCTTCCTTTGGCTGTATTATATGAAATGTATGGTAGTTGTCTTCCTTTGGCTGTGGTACATGAAATGTATGGTAGTTGTCTTCCTTTGGCTGTATTACATGAATTGTATGGTAGTTGTCTTCCTTTGTCTGTATTACATGAAATATTTGGTAGTTGTCTTCCTTTGGCTGTATCACATGAAATATTTGGTAGTTGTCTTCCTTTGGCTGTATCACATGAAATATTTGGTAGTTGTCTTCCTTTGGCTGTATTACATGAAATATTTGGTAGTTGTCTTCTTTTGGCTGTATTGCCTGGATAATATAAGACGAGCAGATCAGTCCACCTGGGTTTTATTGGGGGTGCTACCCGAGCTGTTCACTTGATATCAGTATTTATTGTTCAATTTCTTAAATATTCTAAAGCGTTTTTCAGGCAAGACTTTTTATTGGTTTTCAGGTCAGGTCAACCAGTGCAACTTTAGCTATTCAAGAGTCGCTGGTTTTACGCAGAAATCATCCACTCCAACAACAGCAGCTGAAGGAACTACATCTACTACAGTATCTACTACATCTACTACAGTATCTACTACATCTACTACAGTATCTACTACATCTACTACAGTATCTACTACATCTACTACAGTATCTACTACATCTACTACAGTATCTACTACATCTACTACAGTATCTACTACATCTACTACAGTATCTACTACAACTACTACAGTATCTACTACATCTACTACAGTATCTACTACAACTACTACAGCATCTACTACATCTACTACAGTATCTACTACATCTACTACAGTATCTACTACATCTACTACAGTATCTACTACATCTACTACAGTATCTACTACATCTACTACAGTATCTACTACATCTACTACAGTATCTACTACATCTACTACAGTATCTACTACATCTACTACAGTATCTACTACATCTACTACAGTATCTACTACATCTACTACAGTATCTACTACATCTACTACAGTATCTACTACATCTACTACAGTATCTACTACAACTACTACAGTATCTACTACATCTACTACAGTATCTACTACAACTACTACAGCATCTACTACATCTACTACAGTATCTACTACATCTACTACAGTATCTACTACATCTACTACAGTATCTACTACATCTACTACAGTATCTACTACATCTACTACAGTATCTACTACAACTACTACAGTATCTACTACATCTACTACAGTATCTACTACAACTACTACAGCATCTACTACATCTACTACAGTATCTACTACATCTACTACAGTATCTACTACATCTACTACAGTATCTACTACAACTACTAGGAGGACTCTCAGCAGTAAGGGAAGAAATAACAAGTAATTATTTAACACGCATTAAAGAACTCAAATAGTTGCGCTGTGGAGCAACTAACTTTGACTTACGTATAACAAAATAATAATAAATAAATCATATTTGTTTTTTTTTCATTTTTTAAAATCAATCGTCAAGACGCTGCAAGTCAATTGATGATTAAAAAACCAGAGATCCAGGAATTTATTTCTTCGTTGTCATCTCCCATTCGTGAAGAGAAGAATTCAGATCCCAACCTTCCAGCAGGTCTCTACAATCTCAACCGACAAAACGTCGTGTTGTGATGGATTTTGAAGACGGCGCATTTCTCCAACACTCCCACATTTCCTTTCAGAACTTCAACATCAACAACATGAGTGCCCTCACCCACTAGAGCCCTCTCCGCCAAATGCTATGAACCCACGCCGATGACACAACATTGAAAGATCAGCACAAAGTCAAGATCTGCCAGTGCCAACAGTTATGTAGGTGTTTATCGTCGAATTTCGTGATAAACAGATATGTACTATTGTGCGAGAAGTGACTAAGCACCCCTATGGCCTGCTTTTTGCAAAACATTCCATTATATAGAAAACTGATGTCACTAGACACATGCGCATACTGGCATGAGCGATCCATGTAAAATCGCTCTATGTAACTTTGTCAATTTTATGCATTATAGCCCTATGCCCTTATTACTGTACAATCATTCTATGTTTATGTATTCTTTTATGTAGCCAGCCAAACCTTTTATTATATTATCTAAGTCCTAAAGGAACAAAGAAACTGTTACATAACCTTTTGTATAAATTCTGGCTCCATAATAAATCAGAGTAATTGGAGGAGCCAAGCCAGAAGAATAAAAGAATACAATTACCCTGAGCCACACCCTCTCTCTTGTATTGCATTACTAGAAGTCTGCAATAATAACAAGCTTGTAGTTGTGGTACAGCATTAACTTGCACACAAAGCACTGACCAGCTAGTGGCCACACTTCTGTACGGTCCAACAAGTAGGCTGAGCAACCCAGCGTTGGACTTGGTCCAGCAATGCAGGCCAAAACTACTAGTTAGTGATAGCTAAAGTGCTTGACCATAGCCTGCCGACTCTCAGCTGAACTGAGGGAAGTGCAGGTGCCTGCTACCTGGCCTGTATCGGTACAGACACTAAAATCCTGCACACTTCACTGCTAGCATGTTTAGTGTTTACAACAAAACCGCTTCTCGTGTACAATTATTTATAGACGGAGAGTCGTTTTTGAACGTCCCGTCTTTGTTGTTTGTAAGCTATTTATGGCTAACTATGATATAAATACAGCGAGTTCGACCGGTATCGCGTGAGAATGGCAATTGGAGGGAAAATAGGGGAGACACCTTGACGTCATCTCCAATCGGTAGCTAATCCAATCGGTAGATGTACATGTAGCATTAGGTCATATGTCTATGTAGATATATCACTCAGGTTATATGTCTATGTAGATATATCACTCAGGTTATATGTCTATGTAGATATATCACTCAGGTTATATGTCTATGTATATATATTGTGCAGGACTTTGTAAAGTGTAGTGGTAGCTGTCCACCTGTACGGCGGCCCACATTAGTGAGTAAATTGTAGGCAGTGCAGCGAATGACTTTAGCAGGCTCAAGGTCGACAGTCTAGACTGGTTGATCAAGATTTGCAGCGTTGTAAGCTTGTGAGCTATACACAGTGAGGAGTTGTCACAACTGCCTCACTTTCCACTGATTTGACTGAACACTTTCTACTGACTATCGTTCTTGCTGTTAGCCAACTTGTCCAAGTAGCCGCTTGTTTATTTAGTCGTTATTTGCGTGTAGTTACTTTGCTATGCTTTGCTGGTTATCTGTTCCTTGCATCTAGTCACTTGTGTTTGCTATGCTTTGCTGGTTATCTGCTCCTTGCATCTAGTCACTTGTGTTTGCTATGCTTTGCTGGTTATCTGCTCCTTGCATCTAGTCACTTGTGTTTGCTATGCTTTGCTGGTTATCTGTTCCTTGCATCTAGTCACTTGTGTTTGCTATGCTTAGCTGGTTATCTGCTCCTTGCATCTAGTCACTGGTGTTTGCTATGCTTTGCTGGTTATCTGTTCCTTGCATCTAGTCACTTGTGTTTGCTATGCTTTGCTTGTTATCTGTTCTTTGCATGTAGTCACTTGTGTTTGCTATGCTTTGCTTGTTATCTGTTCCTTGCATCTAGTCACTTGTGTTTGCTATGCTTTGCTTGTTATCTGCTCTTTGCATATAGTCACTTGTGTTTGCTATGCTTTGCTTGTTATCTGTTCCTTGCATCTAGTCACTTGTGTTTGCTATGCTTTGCTGGTTGTCTGCTCCTTGCATCTAGTCACTTGTGTTTGCTATGCTTTGCTGGTTATCTGTTCTTTGCATCTAGTCACTTGTGTTTGCTATGCTTTGCTTGTTATCTGCTCCTTGCATCTAGTCACTTGTGTTTGCTATGCTTTGGTTGTTATCTGCTCCTTGCATCTAGTCACTTGTGTTTGCTATGCTTGGCTTGTTATCTGTTCCTTTTTTTTTCTTTTTCTTTTATATATTTATTGTTTACAAATTAAGTATAAAAAGAATAAAAAGGTAACCAATAATACAAGGGGGCCAACCAGATAGCTCTAAGCTAGAAATGCGACAGCCCCGGTCCAGAAACCAGTCAAAGCAAGGATGGCAAGGCCACCCCACGGGCGCAGCAGAGCGCAGACTACCCCCGGTCATCATCGTCCCACAGGCGAGCCGCCAGACGATCCCCGAAGACATGGTTAGGTAGGTCCCGCAGGTCCCAAGCCAGAACACTGAAATGGTTCGCAGCGACATGGAACATTGATCTTTTCCCTATTTCAGTTTTGGTTTTTAATAGTTTGATGGGAAAGTTTAAGGCTTTGCGCGTTGTAATGTTATAGTCACTCACAATTAAATTGCGATTATCAGTCTGGTTTAGTATGTGATTTTTATAGAAGATGATGAGTCGGAATTTAAATAACATCTTAATAGGCATAATTTTAAGTTCGAGGAATTTATGTGAGACATGAGAGCCAGGCGGCTGTTTTAAAATAATTCTTAATGCCTTCTTTTGACAGATAAGCAATTTATTAAGAAGATGGTCGCCAGCATGCCCCCAAAACTCAATGCCATAGATGAGATGAGGGTAAATAAATGAGTAGTATAAATTAATCATAGTTTTTAAATCTAGTATTTTTGTGAGGTGATGGAAAATTAACAGTAAAAATGAAATTTTCTGCTCTACTTTTCTTATGTGCGATTCAAAACTACAATGCTGGTCAAGCACAATTCCTAAGAATTTGGTTTCTTTAACTATAGCTATTGTTGGCAAAATAAAAGTCTCCCGGTCAATCTTTTTTTGCGGATTCCTAAAGATAATTTGCATTGTCTTACTAAAATTTATAACTAATTTGTTTGCCAGGCACCATTGATCGATTTTCAAGAGCTCATCTTTTGTATATTCAGGGTTTGGACTGAGTAAGTTAGTATCGTCTGCGAATAGTACGTATTTAAAGGCTGGCGAAACTTTTACTAAGTCATTTATAAAGATTAAAAATAAAAGTGGCCCTAAAACACTCCCCTGGGGTACTCCCATTTTGATAGTTTGTATGGCCGAAGTTTCATTCTGGATCTTAAGATATTGTTTCCTATTTGACAAGTATGACTGGACTAAATTAACAGATGGTTCGTTAAAATTGTAGAATGGTAATTTGTTTAAGAGGATTTGGTGATTTACAGTGTCAAACGCTTTTGAAAAGTCTAAGAAAATTGTTTGAATTGCCTTACTTTGGTCTAGATGTTGGTAGATAGTTTCTAAAAATTCATTTACAGCTAATGTTGTGTTTTTGTTGGACCTGAACCTGAAACCAAACTGGTGTTCGGTGAGCAGGTTGCCAAATTCCATGTGGTCTCGCATCTGTTTACATAGAATCCTTTCCACTATTTTTGAGATCACACTTAGTATGGATATAGGGCGATAATTGGATAGATCATGCCTACTCCCTTTTTTGAAAATGGGTAAGACACGAGCAATTTTTATACAGTCTGGAAAATCAGAAAATTTAATGATCAGATTTATAAGTTCAGTAAGCACTGGAAGAAGCGTATTGTAATAGATTTGCGCCTTCTATTAACTGCCACAACGGATTCTCCTCTCTCTCTCTTCCACTCCTTTCTCTCTCTCTCTCCAATGACGCTAACAACTCATGAGTCCTCGACTCAAACGTAGTAGAAATGTGTTTCTCAGTATAGATACTTTATTACATTCACAAATAAAAGGGGTGCTTATACTATAACAACTTTACAACAACTGCCTGCCCAAGGCACAGCAGCTCTATTTATAGAGAAAAAGGTGCAACTTCATTACCTTATTAGGCGCAACGAATGACAATACAGGGTACAAGGCAATTGCCAATAGTAATACATAATACAATACATAACAAATAAACAGTCCAATCACGTAGCAAAGCACATGGTGTTTTGCCCTGGGCACTTTTTGCCGCTCTTTTTGGTAGCTGGTAACTTTCCAGTCCTTATAAGGGTAGACCATATCCTATCCTGTGATCCTGGGAGAAGGAACGCTCCGATTCCGATTCTGTAAAGTGCATCGCGTTCAGGAGGCCTCAGGCTATCTGAATCAATGTAGTTGGATCCCGGATCGGGGTCCGGGGTCCGGGGTGGTTCGGGGTAGCTAATTTTGCTATATATAGGGGGATAATGTTTTGAGACATTCGGTATCCATTTTCCAGGGGATTCGGAGTAACCCCGGGGGTAGGGTTCTGGTGGGGTAAGGACTTATGACTAAGGGCACCAGGGGTGTAAGGGGGGGGGGTTTGGGGGGGGGGTTAGCACTATCTATCACACAAATCTCCCACATACTCCGCTTCATTAGCGACGGAGTCTCTAATTAAAATATATATATAAACAAGAATAACTGAGGGGTGTGGGAGGATGGAAGAGTTGTCTCTTACTCGTTTTCTCTCTCATTTTTGGGCGGCGACTGGGGAGACAAAGATGGGTTGCCCGGGATGACCTTTTTCAGGGTGGTCCACCTATTCCGAGCCATGGTAGATTCGGAGTCACTCTCTGAGGTTTGGAGTGGCTTGGGGGGGGGGGTCTTTGATACATTGACTGTAGCTACGCTGGGGAGGGGGTGTCAAGCTGGGGGTAGTGTTGGTTGTTAGTAAGTGGTTGGGGGGTAGGGGAAGAGGGGGAAACTTGTCTAGGGTGAGTAATGGGGGTGACGATTCGTTAGGGGTTAGGGCCAGGGGATCGCAAGCAGTAGAAGGTTCCAAAACCCAGTCGTGGTGAGCAGTTAACTCATTATATTGGCTGCTAGTAGCGACTTCTACTGGGGGGTTGGTAGGCAACAGCACCTCTTCTTGGTTACTGGGGGGAGGTTGACACGCAACTAAGCCGGCCTCGAGGAGTAAATCATTATCCTCTGGCTCTAGTTGTAAGGAAAGTTTGTCGTTGCGGGCCGTCATTGTCTGTAGGTGGTTAACCAGCAGCTGCAGCAAGTAAGCGGGTTGCTCGGTAGTGGATTTAGATTGTAGAGGAGCTGCACTTTCTTGACTGTCTGACTCCACATCATCCCGTTCTACTTCTTGGGAGTGGTTACTCATGGCACTGGGGAAAGGAGGGGGTGTTTCAGGGGGGCTCTGTAGCCACGGGGTTTCGAACGTGGGTGTTAAGCTGTTCGGAGTAGGTAGAGCAGGTCTTGGCAATTCTTTTAAGTTGAGGCACGGGGGTGTGGGGTCCTCAGTCTTAGTGGTGAAGGCCGTTAATTCGGCTATCAGTCTCATCTTCCCCTGATATTGTTGTTCGAACAATTGCTCCTGCTCACTAGCTACTTGATGGCACCAGGGCTCTCCATAGCGTTGGGGTGGTCCCACGTTACGCCTAGGGCGGCCAGTAGGTGCAGGGGCTATGACAGGGGGTGGTGTGACTGGGGGGGGGGCAACTCCCACATTCGGGGTCTGGCTCCTATTTCGGCCAGTTCTTGGCCGATTTGTACAAAACTCGCTGGGGGTGTTGAGGGGGGTCTCTGGTAAGGGTTGCTGTAGGCGAGGGGGTGTACGTTCTTCTAGTAGGGGAAGTGGGGGGATGGCAATGCTGGGAGAAAGCGTGGTGGGATCGGGAGCTCTAGGAGGGGTAGGGGAATGTCTTGAAGGGGAGGGGGGGCTTCTTCTCCTGCGGGGGGCTGCGCCACGCATGTTGGGACGGCGAGCTGGCTCCATGGCTCTGGAGCTTGGCCGTAGGGCTCAAAGCAAGCTTTATAGGGTTTGAGGCGGCTACCATTTTGCACCGAACGTTGTCCATGTCGGTCGATTAAGTAGGTGTGGTTGCAGTAGGCCTCTTCGATGATATAGGGCCCAACAAACTTGGGTTGGAGCTTGGGGCTCTCTCCTTTTCTTCGCCTCTTATTCTCTAGCCAGACCTCATCTCCCGGTCGAAATAACGACGGCTCTTCTCCGTCGTCTCCTCTAGTCTGCTTCTGCTCCATTCTCAGTGCCTCGTGGACATCCTCTAGTCTCTCTTGCAGGGCTCGGGCATATTCGTGCACTGGTATGCACTCTAGCAGAGGGGGGTGGTAGGTCAGTTGGTCAGGGAGGCGCAACTCTCTACCCATCATAAGAAAATTGGGCGTTTCACCAGTAGTAGAGTGGGGGGTAGTGCGAAAAGCTCTCATGATTTGGGGAAGGACCAGATCCCATTCTTCAGGGCGTCTCTTCAGGAGGAGAGAACGTAAGGCGTCTCCGAGAACTCTATTGTTCCGCTCTACAACTCCATTGGCCTGAGGGTGGTAGGGGGTAGTGCGAGCCTTGGCCACCCTCCAAATGGTGCATAATTCTCTCATCAGGCTGGACTCAAATTGGGCACCCTGATCGGTATGCATTTGCTCGGGTAGACCGAAATAGCTAAACACACGCTCGTCTAAGGCGGTGGCCACTACTGGGGCTGTAGCGTCTGGGAGGGGGAGGGTGTCCTGCCAGCGGGTAAAATGATCGTTAAGACCAAAATCCACTTGTTACCACGCTGGGTCTCAGGAAGGGGACCAACTAGATCTACCGCTAGTTTTTGCCAAGGCCGGCCGGCATACATGCGTTGTCGTGCGGGGTTGGGTTTGGTACCCCCATGTTTAGCACGTTGGCACGTCTCGCAGCTGTTGACCGCTCGCCGTACATCGGCTGTCATGCCCGGCCAGTACCAGGTGAGATTCAACCTCTTGAGTGTTCGTTTAATACCTTGGTGGGCCATGACGTGGGTCTCCCACATGACTTTTCCACGCAGACTGGGGGGGCACAGGGCGCACCAGTGAGACAGGGTTTGGCCGGCATGGTGTATCTCCAGTACACCATCCGGGCGGATTTGCATGGAATGTCTCCTCTTCTCCAATTGGCGCAACTCATTGCTGCCAAGCTCAAGCTGTTGGGGGTCTACCGGGGTATTATTTTGGATAGCTTCATACACGACAGCTATGGGGTGACGGCCGGTCTTTTGAGCTTCCATCAGATCTGTATCAGGGGGTGGTGGACGTGGACGGGCAATGGCAACTACCCGGGGGTCTGAGGGAGGGGAGGGAGTAGACAAGGGCTGGGCAAGGGGGGTAGGGGAGGGGTTTGGGAAGGTCTGTATCACCTCGTCTTTGGTGGGGCCACCATCTCTACTCTCAATGTGAGTACACTGTTTACAATCAGAGGGGCAACGCCTACTCAGTCCGTCTGCGTTCCCGTGCAAATGTCCACTGCGGTGTTCTATGGTGAACTTAAACTCTGAGAGGGCTTCCAGCCATCTGGCTACTTGGCTCGAAGGTTCCTTTTGCTTGCAGAGCCACATGAGGCAGGCATGGTCGGTACGGACTCTAAAGGTTTGTCCGTAGAGATAGAGCTTGAAGTGTTTCACCGCCTTAACTACGGCTAACAACTCCTTGCGAGTGACACAGTAGTTTTGCTCTGGGGGGCTCAGCGTTTTACTGTAGTACGCTATCACCCGTTCTTCATTGTTCTGGATCTGGGACAGGACGGCGCCGACACCGTCGTCACTGGCGTCGGTGTCTAGGATATAGGGACTGTTGGCATCGGGGTAGCCTAGAATGGGGGCGGAGACCAGTCCTGCTTTGAGCAGCACAAACGCTTCTGCCTGAGGTTGGGCCCACTCCCAGGGGGTATCTTTACAAGTGAGTCTGGTCAGGGGCTTGGCTACGGTAGAGAACCGTGGGAGGTACTGGCGGTAATAACCTACAGCTCCTAGGAACGCTTGTAGTTCTTTAAGACAAGTAGGGGGGGGGCCAATCACGTACTGCAGCGATCTTTTCTGGATCAGTGGAGACACCTCGCTCGCTGACAACGTGGCCTAGGTAGCGGACTTGAGATTGGAGCCGTTCACACTTGCTGGGCTTCAGTTTTAAACCAGCCGCTTGGAGACGCTGGAGCACTTCGGACAGTCGGTGGAGATGGGTGGGGAAATCGGGGCCTATGACGATGATGTCATCTAAGTAAAGGAGGAATGACTTCCAGTTGAGGCCGTGTAGCACCCTCTCCATGAGTCTCTGGAAAGTGGCGGGTGCAGAAGTTAATCCGAAAGGGAGGATTTTCCATTTATATAGGCCGGAACGGGTGGAGAAAGCCGATTTGTCGCTGGCATCCGCGTCCAGGGGGACCTGCCAGTATCCGCTCACTAGGTCTAGGGTGCTGAAGTAACGGCTACCCGACAAAGCGTCCAGGCTCTCATCTATACGGGGCAGGGGGTAGGCGTCTTGTTGGGTCACTGCATTCAACCGCCTATAGTCTATGCAAAACTTCCACGAACCGTCTTTCTTTTTGATGAGTACCACGGGAGAACTCCAGGCACCATTGCTGGGTTCGATCAACCCTCTCTCTAGCAGTTTGGACACCTGCTCCTCGGCTTCTCGCTCCTTGGGAGGTCCTAATCTGTGGGGGTGTTGTCTTATGGGCTGGGCTCCGGGCTTCAGGGGGATGCTATGTGCCACGAGGTCGGTACGACCCATGTCGTGATCTCCTCTACTGAACACCTCCTCGTAGGAGTGTAAGAGCTGGGCCAGTTGGAAAGCTTCACTGGGGGTGTGGCAGTTGTCCAGGGCTTGGGTATATAGTGCCTGCAAGTGCTCGGGGACGAGGGAGGGAAGGAAAGTGGGGGGAATGGAAGTAGGGGGGTTCTCCGTCAATGGCAACTCTATGTCACTGGCCTGTACACCTGTATACCGGCCTATAGTCTTTCCCGCTTTCAAATGTAACGGCTGACTAGTGGGGTTAAGGCATCTAACGAGCAGGTGGTGTTTGGTATCAGGGGAGTTGAGACTGGCGGCGAGGGGCGGGGAGTCTGGGGTACCTTCTACTATACCGAGAGGGAGGTGTGAGGGGTTGGTAACTTTACAAAGTACCGTCGCCTCGGTATTTGGGGGAATGTGAGTGTCTCTTATGACTTGGACAGAGGTGGAGAGCATTCGTCCCTGTTGGTCAGTGCATGGAAGTTCTTGGCCATCTATTTCAATGACTGAACGATCAAATTTCATGTGACACTGGTGGGCAGTAAGAAAGGGCATGCCTAAGATGGCGTCTTCGTTAATCTGTCCGACTACGAACGTAGCATCCGTCTTTATGTCTCGCAGTCGAAGGGGCAGATGTAGGGTACCAAAGAAGGGGATATGGGATCCGTCCGCCAAAATGCCGTGGGTGTCGCTCTCTTGAAGGGCATCCCGGGTGGTAAGAGACAGCCGGTTGAACAGGTGCTGTGATAGCAAATTGGTGGTACATCCGGTATCAATGAGTATAGACACCGGCTTGCCTTCAATTCGACCGGGCAAGAAATAACTTGCCTTGTAGGGGCATTCTGGCGGGGAGTAAAGAATGTCAGTGGGTCTGACGGCTGATGGTCGGGGGTAGGGGGTTGTCTCTCCCGAGGGCGGGAGGGGCGTATTTGGGTTGGGGGAGTAGGGGGGCTTTTGGGGTGAATCCCTCGGCTCAGAGATTTAGCTGGTTCAGAGGGGTAATATAATTTGTGTCCATGACTAACTGGGTGTTGCTGACGAGATGGGCGGGGAAGGTCAGCACACAGGGGGGCCGGGGGGGTGATATGGTTGGTTGTTATCCCAGACAGGCGGGGCAGACGGGTAGTAGTCTGTATCTTTCAGCTCTTGTAATGGCGCATACCGGTTGGCAGTAGGTAGCTGCCAGGGCTCTGGGGTGGGCACAGGATACCGTCTCTCTGGATGGGGAGGGGGAATCTGAGTCACAGGGTTATGTCGCTCTAGTTTTTCTATTGCCTTCCTATAATTCCGAGGGGCCCGGGGGCAGTTAGGAACCGGTCTCCCTAATGCGGGCGGCGCCCGTTTTTTGATGGTTGGTTAGAAAGGGGGATAGGAGACGGCCAGGGTTTAGTAGGACAACTCCTCTGTAAGTGACCAATGGTGCCACACCCCCAACACTGAGGGGGGGAAGGTGTGACGGGGGGTAGGAGGGGTGGGGGATGGCCAGTGGGGGGGGGGTTGGTTGCTGCTTTAGTCTCTGGAGTTCTTCCGACTGAAGCTTGATGGCGTCAGTGAGCAATTGCACGTTCTTCATCAGAACAGCAAGGGTGTCCGGGGACGGGGTAGCTGTCTGGTGAACCTGACTGAGTGGGGGTTTAGCTGGGGTGCTGTCATTGAGCGGTTCTAGCATGTCGTCTTCTTCCTCCACCACTCTAACTCGGGAAGGTCTGTCTTCAAATCCTGTCTTAATTTGGAGAAATTCACTGCCTGCTCTGACGGCTTCCTCTACAGTGTGGGGTTGCACGGCCAGTAAATGCCGTTGAAGGTATGCATTGCCTATCGTACTAGCAAAAGTTTCCAGCACCATGCGGTCAACTCTTCGGGGAGGCAGGTCGTCATAAGCAACACGGACCAGTTTTTCAACTTCATTGGCATGTTGTTGCAACGAAGTTTTGGGAGAACGACGCAAGGCAATCAGCTGAGCTTGCGCCTCTTTGGGGGTAAGTCCAAACCGTGCACGTAGAGCAGCAAAGATACCTTCTACATGGGGAGGGCGGCCACACTCAAGGGCGTCGTCTCTCAGTGCCTCTCGTAAGTGTAGTAGGGCAGTAGCTTGGCCCCAATCATTTGCATCGGCTACTTCAGTAAATCGAGTGATAAAATATTCCACATCGGCCGTGCCATCGTATTTGGGGGGTTTGAAGGGAGTTGGGTTGTGTCTTTGGGGGGGTTGTACCAATCTTTGTAGGGTATCTGTCAACTCATCCAGGGCTACTGTTGGTTGAACTACAACGGGATTTCGGCCAGCGCTTCTTGCTCTCTGAGTGGCCATTGTTGATTGGCGAGTTATGGGATATAAAATGATTGCTTGTAACAGAAATCAGTATCCCGGGATCCCGAATCGGGGTGGGTGGATCCCGAATCGGGGTGGGTGGATCCCGAATTGGGGTAGCTTCGGTGTAAAAGGGGGAATGGAGGTATACAAGGTATACTGGGTCGGAATAACTTCGGGGTAAGGGGGGATGGAGGTATACAGGATAGACAGGGTATACTGGCACTGTATAGCTTCGGGGTAAGGGGGGAATGGCAGTATACAGGGTCAAGGTAACTTCGGGGTAAGGGGGAATGGCAGTATACAGGGTCAAGGTAACTTCGGGGTAAGGGGGAATGGCAGTATACAGGGTCAAGGTAACTTCGGGGTGAGGGGAAGATGGCGGTAAGCAGGGTGAACAGGCTTGGGGTAGTTCCTAGCTCTTTCTTCTGCTTTATTTTCTTTCTTCCTTCTCTCTATATCTTTTCTATCGATATCTTCTTACTTCTTACCTACCTTCTCTCTATCCGTTGTGTCCTTGTTCTTCAGAAATCCCACTGCTGCCACCAATGTAATAGATTTGCCTCTTCTATTAACTGCCACAACGGATTCTCCTCTCTCTCTCTTCCACTCCTTTCTCTCTCTCTCCAATGACGCTAACAACTCATGAGTCCTCGACTCAAACGTAGTAGAAATGTGTTTCTCAGTATAGATACTTTATTACATTCACAAATAAAAGGGGTGCTTATACTATAACAACTTTACAACAACTGCCTGCCCAAGGCACAGCAGCTCTATTTATAGAGAAAAAGGTGCAACTTCATTACCTTATTAGGCGCAACGAATGACAATACAGGGTACAAGGCAATTGACAATGGTAATACATAATACAATACATAACAAATAAACAGTCCAATCACGTAGCAAAGCACATGGTGTTTTGCCCTGGGCACTTTTTGCCGCTCTTTTTGGTAGCTGGTAACTTTCCAGTCCTTATAAGGGTAGACCATATCCTATCCTGTGATCCTGGGAGAAGGAACGCTCCGATTTCGATTCTGTAAAGTGCATCGCATTCAGGAGGCCTCAGGCTATCTGAATCAATGTAGCTAGATCCCGGATCGGGGTGCAGGGTCCGGGGTGGTTCGGGGTAAGTTCGGGGTAGCTAATTTTGCTATATATAGGGGGATAGTGTTTTGAGACATTCGGTATCCATTTTCCAGGGGATTCGGAGTAACCCCGGGGGGGGGGGGGGGGTAGGGTTCTGGTGGGGTAAGGACTTATGACTAAGGGCACCAGGGGTGTAAGGGGGGGGGGTTGGGGGGGGGGGTTAGCACTATCTATCACACAAATCTCCCACAATATATTGTAGTGTTTTTCTATCTTTAGTTACACCACCGACACAACGACTTCCATGTACTCCTTGATTATGCTAATAATGTCCAGACAAACGACAAGAGTGTTCCTTGTTAATAATGATACTTTATTATTAACATTCTATTTAGCAAGATACAATGATTACTGCAAGTCATACATAACGACTCCACAATAACCCACAATAACTTCTGCCCTCCTGATCTCCAACAATTCCTTTTATAGGAGAGACCAGGAAGGCACACTCCCTTATTAGGGTAAACCAATATAACAGATCCTTATAAATTATCAACAAATCATCACAATCAATACATAAAATAAACAAAGACAATCAAATAGAAAAGTGCACACATGGCACATTGTTTACTAGCTCCAAGGCTCCTCCTCCTTAAGCTTGGGTCCCACTTCAAGGCTCTCTCTCTTGTATGACTTCAATAGGCTGTCATGCTTTCTTGTGCACTCAAGCTCATCCTGTTGAGGGGGAAGGAAAGGGCTGGGGTCACTGATGTTACACAAATCTCCCACAATATTTACATCTGTCTCTCATTGTATTCTGTTGCTATGGCAGCAGAACAATTACAGTCATCAATATAATCTCAATCTTTGTTTGCAGGCTATGGCTAATCAGCAGGAATTATCTACTCTATCTCAATATTTCTCCCCCGATAAACTGGCGGCTATGGGGTCATATGAACGCTGCAGAAATTTGAATCTAATTTCCAATTATAACTATATGCAGTCCATTGGTATGTACATGAGAGTTAAGTCTCAGTGGTTAGGGCTGATTAAATATGCTTGCTGTAATCTCGAGGTTATTTATTTCATAGTAGATTACTAATTATTTATGGTTGTATCTGTACATCATTGATCTATTTGTGATTGTTGATTATAAATATCATGTGATAAGCTATTGGTAGCCAACTTGCTGTCTTTGGTTTGCCAATTCAAATGATAGCTGAAAACTACTTTTTCTTATAATAGAAATCTGTGAGGTCCGTGAAACGGGTTTTGCTTCGATACTATTAGGGAGAAATTTTACAGAAATAACCTACAGATTTTAAACACTGCGCTAACTTTGCAGGAGATAATTGTAATTGAGTATTAGCATGGGTGAAAAATTATAATATTTTGCTAAAATCTAGAATTCAATTGTAAGGAGGAGAATCTAGTATATTTCACATCTACCTCTCAATAGTTCGGGATGTGTTCATGTCTAAAGCTCCACAGGTTGTTTTTAGCATACCTGTATGAATTTATTTTCAGTGTAAATTTTTGCAATGAAACTTCGTAAACAGTTCACTATTTTATTTTATT
>CALYOO010000125.1:109527-152589 GCA_945261195.1 Cryptosula pallasiana
TTTTTACTAGTCTCTAGGACCAACGGTTAAGAATTTTGGTTTTTAGCAGAAGAACTGACTGTTGGTTACCACTGTCAGTCAAAGACACACTTTTTTGTCAAAACTGAAAACTATTCGAAGCAAACCAAAACATATGCATACCACGATGACCGGCTCGTCGAGCCCTGCATGTTGGTTTTTTTTACTAATCTCTAGGACCAACGGTTTAAGAATTTGGGTTTTTAGCGTAAGAACTGACTGTTGGTTATCACGTCAGTCAAAAAACATTTTTTTTTGCAAAAACCTCAAAACTATTTGAGTCAAACCCAACATATGCATACCACGATGACCGGCGCGTTGAGACCTGCGTGTTGGTATTTTTTACTAGTCTCTAGGACCACCGGTTAAGAATTTGTGTTTTTAGCCTAAGAACTGACTGTTGGTTACCACTGTCAGTCAAAGACACTCTTTTTTTGTCAAAACTGAAAACTAATTGAAGCAAACCAAAACATATGCTTACCACGATGACCGGCGCGTTGAGACCTGCATGTTGGTATTTTTTTACTAGTCTCTAGGACCAACGGTTAAGAATTTGGTTTTTAGCAGAAGAACTGACTGTTGGTTACCACTGTCAGTCAAAGACACACTTTTTTGTCAAAAACTAAAAACTATTTGAAGCAAACCAAAACATATGCATACCACGATGACCGGCGCGTCGAGCCCTGCATGTTGGTTTTTTTTACTAATCTCTAGGACCAACGGTTAAGAATTTGGGTTTTTAGCCTAAGAACTGACTGTTGGTTATCACGTCAGTCAAAAAACATTTTTTTTTGCAAAACCTCAAAACTATTTGAATCAAACCCAAACATGTGCATACCACGATGATTGGCGCATTGAGCCCTGCATGTTGGTTTTTTTTACTAGTCTCTAGGACCAATGGTTAAGAATTTGGGTTTTTAGCAGAAGAACTGACTGTTGGTTACCACTGTCAGTCAAAGACACACTTTTTTGTCAAAAACTGAAAACTATTTGAAGCAAACCAAAACATATGCATACCACGATGACCGGCGCGTTGAGACCTGCGTGTTGGTATTTTTTACTAGTCTCTAGGACCAACGGTTAAGAATTTTGGTTTTTAGCAGAAGAACTGACTGTTGGTTACCACTGTCATTCAAAGACACACCTTTTTTGTCAAAAACTGAAAACTATTTGAAGCAAACCAAAACATATGCATACCACGATGACCGGCTCGTCGAGCCCTGCATTTTGGTTTTTTTTACTAGTCTCTAGGACCAACGGTTAAGAATTTGGGTTTTTAGCCTAAGAACTGACTGTTGGTTGTCACGTCAGTCAAAAAACATTTTTATTGCAAAAACCTCAAAACTATTTGAAGCAAACCCAAACATATGCATACCACGATGACCGGCGCGTGAGACCTGCATGTTGGTATTTTTTACTAGTCTCTAGGACCAATGGTTAACAATTTGGGTTTTTAGCAGAAGAACTGACTGTTGGTTACCACTGTCAGTCAAAGACACACTTTTTTGTCAAAAACTGAAAACTATTTGAAGCAAACCAAAACATATGCATACCACGATGACCGGCGCGTTGAGACCTGCATGTTGGTATTTTTTACTAGTGTCTAGGATCAACGGTTAAGAATTTTGGTTTTTAGCAGAAGAACTGACTGTTGGTTACCACTGTCAGTCAAAGACACACTTTTTTGTCAAAAACTGAAAACTATTTGAAGCAAACCAAAGCATATGCATACCACGATGACCGGCGCGTTGAGACCTGCATGTTGGTATTTTTTACTAGTCTCTAGGACCAACGGTTAAGAATTTGTGTTTTTAGCCTAAGAACTGACTGTTGGTTACCACTGTCAGTCAAAGACACTCTTTTTTGTCAAAAACTGAAAACTAATTGAAGCAAACCAAAACATATGCATACCACGATGACCGGCGCATTGAGCCCTGCATGTTGGTTTTTTTTACTAGTCTCTAGGACCAATGGTTAAGAATTTGGGTTTTTAGCAGAAGAACTGACTGTTGGTTACCACTGTCAGTCAAAGACACACTTTTTTGTCAAAAACTGAAAACTATTTGAAGCAAACCAAAACATATGCATACCACGATGACCGGCGCGTTGAGACCTGCATGTTGGTATTTTTTACTAGTCTCTAGGACCAACGGTTAAGAATTTTGGTTTTTAGCAGAAGAACTGACTGTTGGTTACCACTGTCATTCAAAGACACACTTTTTTGTCAAAAACTGAAAACTATTTGAAGCAAACCAAAACATATGCATACCACGATGACCGGCTCGTCGAGCCCTGCATGTTGGTTTTTTTACTAGTCTCTAGGACCAACGGTTAAGAATTTGGGTTTTTAGCCTAAGAACTGACTGTTGGTTGTCACGTCAGTCAAAAAACATTTTTTTTTGCAAAAACCTCAAAACTATTTGAAGCAAACCCAAACATATGCATACCACGATGACCGGCGCGTTGAGACCTGCATGTTGGTATTTTTTACTAGTCTCTAGGACCAATGGTTAACAATTTGGGTTTTTAGCAGAAGAACTGACTGTTGGTTACCACTGTCAGTCAAAGACACACTTTTTTGTCAAAAAACTGAAAACTATTTGAAGCAAACCAAAGCATATGCATACCACGATGACCGGCGCGTTGAGACCTGCATGTTGGTATTTTTTACTAGTCTCTAGGACCAATGGTTAAGAATTTGGTTTTTAGCAGAAGAACTGACTGTTGGTTACCACTGTCAGTCAAAGACACACTTTTTTGTCAAAAACTGAAAACTATTTGAAGCAAACCAAAACATATGCATACCACGATGACCGGCGCGTTGAGACCTGCGTGTTGGTATTTTTTACTAGTCTCTAGGACCAACGGTTAAGAATTTTGGTTTTTAGCAGAAGAACTGACTGTTGGTTACCACTGTCAGTCAAAGACACACTTTTTTGTCAAAAACTGAAAACTATTCGAAGCAAACCAAAACATATGCATACCACGATGACCGGCTCGTCGAGCCCTGCATGTTGGTTTTTTTTACTAGTCTCTAGGACCAATGGTTAAGAATTTGGGTTTTTAGCGTAAGAACTGACTGTTGGTTATCACGTCAGTCAAAAAACATTTTTTTTTGCAAAAACCTCAAAACTATTTGAATCAAACCCAAACATATGCATACCACGATGACCGGCGCGTTGAGACCTGCGTGTTGGTATTTTTTACTAGTCTCTAGGACCAACGGTTACAGAATTTGTGTTTTTAGCCTAAGAACTGACTGTTGGTTACCACTGTCAGTCAAAGACACTCTTTTTTGTCAAAAACTGAAAACTAATTGAAGCAAACCAAAACATATGCTTACCACGATGACCGGCGCGTTGAGACCTGCATGTTGGTATTTTTTACTAGTCTCTAGGACCAACGGTTAAGAATTTTGGTTTTTAGCAGAAGAACTGACTGTTGGTTACCACTGTCATTCAAAGACACACTTTTTTGTCAAAACTGAAAACTATTTGAAGCAAACCAAAACATATGCATACCACGATGACCGGCTCGTCGAGCCCTGCATGTTGGTTTTTTTTACTAGTCTCTAGGACCAACGGTTAAGAATTTGGGTTTTTAGCCTAAGAACTGACTGTTGGTTGTCACGTCAGTCAAAAAACATTTTTTTTTGCAAAAACCTCAAAACATATTTGAAGCAAACCCAAACATATGCATACCACGATGACCGGCGCGTTGAGACCTGCATGTTGGTATTTTTTACTAGTCTCTAGGACCAATGGTTAACAATTGGGTTTTTAGCAGAAGAACTGACTGTTGGTTACCACTGTCAGTCAAAGACACACTTTTTTGTCAAAAACTGAAAACTATTTGAAGCAAACCAAAACATATGCATACCACGATGACCGGCGCGATGAGACCTGCATGTTGGTATTTTTTACTAGTCTCTAGGACCAACGGTTAAGAATTTTGGTTTTTAGCAGAAGAACTGACTGTTGGTTACCACTGTCAGTCAAAGACACACTTTTTTGTCAAAAACTGAAAACTATTTGAAGCAAACCAAAGCATATGCATACCACGATGACCGGCGCGTTGAGACCTGCATGTTGGTATTTTTTACTAGTCTCTAGGACCAACGGTTAAGAATTTGTGTTTTTAGCCTAAGAACTGACTGTTGGTTACCACTGTCAGTCAAAGACACTCTTTTTTGTCAAAAACTGAAAACTAATTGAAGCAAACCAAAACATATGCATACCACGATGACCGGCGCGATGAGACCTGCATGTTGGTATTTTTTACTAGTCTCTAGGACCAACGGTTAAGAATTTTGGTTTTTAGCAGAAGAACTGACTGTTGGTTACCACTGTCAGTCAAAGACACACTTTTTTGTCAAAAACTGAAAACTATTTGAAGCAAACCAAAGCATATGCATACCACGATGACCGGCGCGTTGAGACCTGCATGTTGGTATTTTTTACTAGTCTCTAGGACCAATGGTTAAGAATTTGGGTTTTTAGCAGAAGAACTGACTGTTGGTTACCACTGTCAGTCAAAGACACACTTTTTTGTCAAAAACTGAAAACTATTTGAAGCAAACCAAAACATATGCATACCACGATGACCGGCGCGTTGAGACGTGCGTGTTGGTATTTTTTACTAGTCTCTAGGACCAACGGTTAAGAATTTTGGTTTTTAGCAGAAGAACTGACTGTTGGTTACCACTGTCAGTCAAAGACACACTTTTTTGTCAAAAACTGAAAACTATTTGAAGCAAACCAAAACATATGCATACCAGGATGACCCGGCTCGTCGAGCCCTGCATGTTGGTTTTTTTTACTAATCTCTAGGACCAACGGTTAAGAATTTGGGTTTTTAGCGTAAGAACTGACTGTTGGTTATCACGTCAGTCAAAAAACATTTTTTTTTGCAAAAACCTCAAAACTATTTGAAGCAAAACCAAAACATATGCATACCACGATGACCGGCGCGTTGAGACCTGCGTGTTGGTATTTTTTACTAGTCTCTAGGACCAACGGTTAAGAATTTTGGTTTTTAGCAGAAGAACTGGCTGTTGGTTACCACTGTCATTCAAAGACACACTTTTTTGTCAAAAACTGAAAACTATTTGAAGCAAACCAAAACATATGCATACCACGATGACCGGCTCGTCGAGCCCTGCATGTTGGTTTTTTTTACTAGTCTCTAGGACCAACGGTTAAGAATTTGGGTTTTTAGCCTAAGAACTGACTGTTGGTTGTCACGTCAGTCAAAAAAACATTTTTTTTTGCAAAAACCTCAAAACTATTTGAAGCAAACCCAAACATATGCATACCACGATGACCGGCGCGTTGAGACCTGCATGTTGGTATTTTTTACTAGTCTCTAGGACCAATGGTTAACAATTTGGGTTTTTAGCAGAAGAACTGACTGTTGGTTACCACTGTCAGTCAAAGACACACTTTTTTGTCAAAAACTGAAAACTATTTGAAGCAAACCAAAACATATGCATACCACAATGACCGGCGCGTTGAGACCTGCATGTTGGTATTTTTTACTAGTGTCTAGGATCAACGGTTAAGAATTTTGGTTTTTAGCAGAAGAACTGACTGTTGGTTACAACTGTCAGTCAAAGACACACTTTTTTGTCAAAAACTGAAAACTATTTGAAGCAAACCAAAGCATATGCATACCACGATGACCGGCGCGTTGAGACCTGCATGTTGGTATTTTTTACTAGTCTCTAGGACCAACGGTTAAGAATTTGTGTTTTTAGCCTAAGAACTGACTGTTGGTTACCAATGTCAGTCAAAGACACTCTTTTTTGTCAAAAACTGAAAACTAATTGAAGCAAACCAAAACATATGCATACCACGATGACCGGCGCATTGAGCCCTGCATGTTGGTTTTTTTTACTAGTCTCTAGGACCAATGGTTAAGAATTTGGGTTTTTAGCAGAAGAACTGACTGTTGGTTACCACTGTCAGTCAAAGACACACTTTTTTGTCAAAAACTGAAAAACTATTTGAAGCAAACCAAAACATATGCATACACGATGACCGGCGCGTTGAGACCTGCATGTTGGTATTTTTTACTAGTCTCTAGGACCAACGGTTAAGAATTTTGGTTTTTAGCAGAAGAACTGACTGTTGGTTACCACTGTCATTCAAAGACACACTTTTTTGTCAAAAACTGAAAACTATTTGAAGCAAACCAAAACATATGCATACCACGATGACCGGCTCGTCGAGCCCTGCATGTTGGTTTTTTTACTAGTCTCTAGGACCAACGGTTAAGAATTTGGGTTTTTAGCCTAAGAACTGACTGTTGGTTGTCACGTCAGTCAAAAAACATTTTTTTTTGCAAAAACCTCAAAACTATTTGAAGCAAACCCAAACATATGCATACCACGATGACCGGCGCGTTGAGACCTGCATGTTGGTATTTTTTACTAGTCTCTAGGACCAATGGTTAACAATTTGGGTTTTTAGCAGAAGAACTGACTGTTGGTTACCACTGTCAGTCAAAGACACACTTTTTTGTCAAAAACTGAAAACTATTTGAAGCAAACCAAAACATATGCATACCACGATGACCGGCGCGTTGAGACCTGCATGTTGGTATTTTTCACTAGTGTCTAGGATCAACGGTTAAGAATTTTGGTTTTTAGCAGAAGAACTGACTGTTGGTTACCACTGTCAGTCAAAGACACACTTTTTTGTCAAAAACTTGAAAACTATTTGAAGCAAACCAAAGCATATGCATACCACGATGACCGGCGCGTTGAGACCTGCATGTTGGTATTTTTTTACTAGTCTCTAGGACCAACGGTTAAGAATTTGTGTTTTTAGCCTAAGAACTGACTGTTGGTTACCACTGTCAGTCAAAGACACTCTTTTTTGTCAAAAACTGAAAACTAATTGAAGCAAACCAAAACATATGCATACCACGATGACCGGCGCGATGAGACCTGCATGTTGGTATTTTTTACTAGTCTCTAGGACCAACGGTTAAGAATTTTGGTTTTTAGCAGAAGAACTGACTGTTGGTTACCACTGTCAGTCAAAGACACACTTTTTTGTCAAAAACTGAAAACTATTTGAAGCAAACCAAAACATATGCATACCACGATGACCGGCTCGTCGAGCCCTGCATGTTGGTTTTTTTTACTAATCTCTAGGACCAACGGTTAAGAATTTGGGTTTTTAGCCTAAGAACTGACTGTTAGTTATCACGTCATTCAAAAAACATTTTTTTTTGCAAAAACCTCAAAACTATTTGAAGCAAACCCAAACATATGCAAACCACGATGACCGGCGCATTGAGCCCTGCATGTTGGTATTTTTTACTAGTCTCTAGGACCAATGGTTAAGAATTTGGGTTTTTAGCAGAAGAACTGACTGTTGGTTAACACTGTAAGTCAAAGGCACACTTTTTTGTCAAAAACTGAAAACTATTTGAAGCAAACCAAAACATATGCATACCACGATGACCGGCGCGTTGAGACCTGCATGTTGGTATTTTTTACTAGTCTCTAGGACCAATGGTTAAGAATTTGGGTTTTTAGCAGAAGAACTGACTGTTGGTTACCACTGTCAGTCAAAGACACACTTTTTTGTCAAAAACTGAAAACTATTTGAAGCAAACCAAAACATATGCATACCACGATGACCGGCGCGTTGAGACCTGCGTGTTGGTATTTTTTACTAGTCTCTAGGACCAACGGTTAAGAATTTTGGTTTTTAGCAGAAGAACTGACTGTTGGTTACCACTGTCATTCAAAGACACACTTTTTTGTCAAAAACTGAAAACTATTTGAAGCAAACCAAAACATATGCATACCACGATGACCGGCTCGTCGAGCCCTGCATGTTGGTTTTTTTTACTAGTCTCTAGGACCAACGGTTAAGAATTTGGGTTTTTAGCCTAAGAACTGACTGTTGGTTGTCACGTCAGTCAAAAAAACATTTTTTTTTTGCAAAAACCTCAAAACTATTTGAAGCAAACCCAAACATATGCATACCACGATGACCGGCGCGTTGAGACCTGCATGTTGGTATTTTTTACTAGTCTCTAGGACCAATGGTTAACAATTTGGGTTTTTAGCAGAAGAACTGACTGTTGGTTACCACTGTCAGTCAAAGACACACTTTTTTGTCAAAAACTGAAAACTATTTGAAGCAAACCAAAACATATGCATACCACGATGACCGGCGCGTTGAGACCTGCATGTTGGTATTTTTACTAGTGTCTAGGATCAACGGTTAAGAATTTGGTTTTTAGCAGAAGAACTGACTGTTGGTTACCACTGTCAGTCAAAGACACACTTTTTTGTCAAAAACTGAAAACTATTTGAAGCAAACCAAAGCATATGCATACCACGATGACCGGCGCGTTGAGACCTGCATGTTGGTATTTTTTACTAGTCTCTAGGACCAACGGTTAAGAATTTGTGTTTTTAGCCTAAGAACTGACTGTTGGTTACCACTGTCAGTCAAAGACACTCTTTTTTGTCAAAAACTGAAAACTAATTGAAGCAAACCAAAACATATGCATACCACGATGACCGGCGCGATGAGACCTGCATGTTGGTATTTTTTACTAGTCTCTAGGACCAACGGTTAAGAATTTTGGTTTTTAGCAGAAGAACTGACTGTTGGTTACCACTGTCAGTCAAAGACACACTTTTTTGTCAAAAACTGAAAACTATTTGAAGCAAACCAAAGCATATGCATACCACGATGACCGGCGCGTTGAGACCTGCATGTTGGTATTTTTTACTAGTCTCTAGGACCAATGGTTAAGAATTTGGGTTTTTAGCAGAAGAACTGACTGTTGGGTACCACTGTCAGTCAAAGACACACTTTTTTGTCAAAAACTGAAAACTATTTGAAGCAAACCAAAACATATGCATACCACGATGACCGGCGCGTTGAGACCTGCGTGTTGGTATTTTTTACTAGTCTCTAGGACCAATGGTTAAGAATTTTGGTTTTTAGCAGAAGAACTGACTGTTGGTTACCACTGTCAGTCAAAGACACACTTTTTTGTCAAAAACTGAAAACTATTCGAAGCAAACCGAAACATATGCATACCACGATGACCGGCTCGTCGAGCCCTGCATGTTGGTTTTTTTTACTAATCTCTAGGACCAACGGTTAAGAATTTGGGTTTTTAGCGTAAGAACTGACTGTTGGTTATCACGTCAGTCAAAAAACATTTTTTTTTGCAAAAACCTCAAAACTATTTGAGTCAAACCCAAACATATGCATACCACGATGACCGGCGCGTTGAGACCTGCGTGTTGGTATTTTTTACTAGTCTCTAGGACCACCGGTTAAGAATTTGTGTTTTTAGCCTAAGAACTGACTGTTGGTTACCACTGTCAGTCAAAGACACTCTTTTTTGTCAAAAACTGAAAACTAATTGAAGCAAACCAAAACATATGCATACCACGATGACCGGCTCGTCGAGCCCTGCATGTTGGTTTTTTTTACTAGTCTCTAGGACCAACGGTTAAGAATTTGGGTTTTTAGCCTAAGAACTGACTGTTGGTTGTCACGTCAGTCAAAAAACATTTTTTTTTGCAAAAACCTCAAAACTATTTGAAGCAAACCCAAACATATGCATACCACGATGACCGGCGCGTTGAGACCTGCATGTTGGTATTTTTTACTAGTCTCTAGGACCAATGGTTAACAATTTGGGTTTTTAGCAGAAGAACTGACTGTTGGTTACCACTGTCAGTCAAAGACACACTTTTTTGTCAAAAACTGAAAACTATTTGAAGCAAACCAAAACATATGCATACCACAATGACCGGCGCGTTGAGACCTGCATGTTGGTATTTTTTACTAGTGTCTAGGATCAACGGTTAAGAATTTTGGTTTTTAGCAGAAGAACTGACTGTTGGTTACAACTGTCAGTCAAAGACACACTTTTTTGTCAAAAACTGAAAACTATTTGAAGCAAACCAAAGCATATGCATACCACGATGACCGGCGCGTTGAGACCTGCATGTTGGTATTTTTTACTAGTCTCTAGGACCAAACGGTTAAGAATTTGTGTTTTTAGCCTAAGAACTGACTGTTGGTTACCAATGTCAGTCAAAGACACTCTTTTTTGTCAAAAAACTGAAAACTAATTGAAGCAAACCAAAACATATGCATACCACGATGACCGGCGCATTGAGCCCTGCATGTTGGTTTTTTTTACTAGTCTCTAGGACCAATGGTTAAGAATTTGGGTTTTTAGCAGAAGAACTGACTGTTGGTTACCACTGTCAGTCAAAGACACACTTTTTTGTCAAAAACTGAAAACTATTTGAAGCAAACCAAAACATATGCATACCACGATGACCGGCGCGTTGAGACCTGCATGTTGGTATTTTTTACTAGTCTCTAGGACCAACGGTTAAGAATTTTGGTTTTTAGCAGAAGAACTGACTGTTGGTTACCACTGTCATTCAAAGACACACTTTTTTGTCAAAAACTGAAAACTATTTGAAGCAAACCAAAACATATGCATACCACGATGACCGGCTCGTCGAGCCCTGCATGTTGGTTTTTTACTAGTCTCTAGGACCAACGGTTAAGAATTTGGGTTTTTAGCCTAAGAACTGACTGTTGGTTGTCACGTCAGTCAAAAACATTTTTTTTTGCAAAAACCTCAAAACTATTTGAAGCAAACCCAAACATATGCATACCACGATGACCGGCGCGTTGAGACCTGCATGTTGGTATTTTTTACTAGTCTCTAGGACCAATGGTTAACAATTTGGGTTTTTAGCAGAAGAACTGACTGTTGGTTACCACTGTCAGTCAAAGACACACTTTTTTGTCAAAAACTGAAAACTATTTGAAGCAAACCAAAACATATGCATACCACGATGACCGGCGCGTTGAGACCTGCATGTTGGTATTTTTCACTAGTGTCTAGGATCAACGGTTAAGAATTTTGGTTTTTAGCAGAAGAACTGACTGTTGGTTACCACTGTCAGTCAAAGACACACTTTTTTGTCAAAAACTGAAAACTATTTGAAGCAAACCAAAGCATATGCATACCACGATGACCGGCGCGTTGAGACCTGCATGTTGGTATTTTTTACTAGTCTCTAGGACCAACGGTTAAGAATTTGTGTTTTTAGCCTAAGAACTGACTGTTGGTTACCACTGTCAGTCAAAGACACTCTTTTTTGTCAAAAACTGAAAACTAATTGAAGCAAACCAAAACATATGCATACCACGATGACCGGCGCGATGAGACCTGCATGTTGGTATTTTTTACTAGTCTCTAGGACCAACGGTTAAGAATTTTGGTTTTTAGCAGAAGAACTGACTGTTGGTTACCACTGTCAGTCAAAGACACACTTTTTTGTCAAAAACTGAAAACTATTTGAAGCAAACCAAAACATATGCATACCACGATGACCGGCTCGTCGAGCCCTGCATGTTGGTTTTTTTTACTAATCTCTAGGACCAACGGTTAAGAATTTGGGTTTTTAGCCTAAGAACTGACTGTTAGTTATCACGTCATTCAAAAAACATTTTTTTTTGCAAAAACCTCAAAACTATTTGAAGCAAACCCAAACATATGCAAACCACGATGACCGGCGCATTGAGCCTGCATGTTGGTATTTTTTACTAGTCTCTAGGACCAATGGTTAAGAATTTGGGTTTTTAGCAGAAGAACTGACTGTTGGTTAACACTGTAAGTCAAAGGCACACTTTTTTGTCAAAAACTGAAAACTATTTGAAGCAAACCAAAACATATGCCATACCACGATGGACCGGCGCGTTGAGACCTGCATGTTGGTATTTTTTACTAGTCTCTAGGACCAATGGTTAAGAATTTGGGGTTTTTAGCAGAAGAACTGACTGTTGGTTACCACTGTCAGTCAAAGACACACTTTTTTGTCAAAAACTGAAAACTATTTGAAGCAAACCAAAACATATGCATACCACGATGACCGGCGCGTTGAGACCTGCGTGTTGGTATTTTTTACTAGTCTCTAGGACCAACGGTTAAGAATTTTGGTTTTTAGCAGAAGAACTGACTGTTGGTTACCACTGTCATTCAAAGACACACTTTTTTGTCAAAAACTGAAAACTATTTGAAGCAAACCAAAACATATGCATACCACGATGACCGGCTCGTCGAGCCCTGCATGTTGGTTTTTTTTACTAGTCTCTAGGACCAACGGTTAAGAATTTGGGTTTTTAGCCTAAGAACTGACTGTTGGTTGTCACGTCAGTCAAAAAACATTTTTTTTTGCAAAAACCTCAAAACTATTTGAAGCAAACCCAAACATATGCATACCACGATGACCGGCGCGTTGAGACCTGCATGTTGGTATTTTTTACTAGTCTCTAGGACCAATGGTTAACAATTTGGGTTTTTAGCAGAAGAACTGACTGTTGGTTACCACTGTCAGTCAAAGACACACTTTTTTGTCAAAAAACTGAAAACTATTTGAAGCAAACCAAAACATATGCATACCACGATGACCGGCGCGTTGAGACCTGCATGTTGGTATTTTTTACTAGTGTCTAGGATCAACGGTTAAGAATTTTGGTTTTTAGCAGAAGAACTGACTGTTGGTTACCACTGTCAGTCAAAGACACACTTTTTTGTCAAAAACTGAAAACTATTTGAAGCAAACCAAAGCATATGCATACCACGATGACCGGCGCGTTGAGACCTGCATGTTGGTATTTTTTACTAGTCTCTAGGACCAACGGTTAAGAATTTGTGTTTTTAGCCTAAGAACTGACTGTTGGTTACCACTGTCAGTCAAAGACACTCTTTTTTGTCAAAAACTGAAAACTAATTGAAGCAAACCAAAACATATGCATACCACGATGACCGGCGCATTGAGCCCTGCATGTTGGTTTTTTTTACTAGTCTCTAGGACCAATGGTTAAGAATTTGGGTTTTTAGCAGAAGAACTGACTGTTGGTTACCACTGTCAGTCAAAGACACACTTTTTTGTCAAAAACTGAAAACTATTTGAAGCAAACCAAAACATATGCATACCACGATGACCGGCGCGTTGAGACCTGCGTGTTGGTATTTTTCACTAGTCTCTAGGACCAACGGTTAAGAATTTTGGTTTTTAGCAGAAGAACTGACTGTTGGTTACCACTGTCATTCAAAGACACACTTTTTTTGTCAAAAACTGAAAACTATTTGAAGCAAACCAAACATATGCATACCACGATGACCGGCTCGTCGAGCCCTGCATGTTGGTTTTTTTTACTAGTCTCTAGGACCAACGGTTAAGAATTTGGGTTTTTAGCCTAAGAACTGACTGTTGGTTGTCACGTCAGTCAAAAAACATTTTTTTTTGCAAAAACCTCAAAACTATTTGAAGCAAACCCAAACATATGCATACCACGATGACCGGCGCGTTGAGACCTGCATGTTGGTATTTTTTACTAGTCTCTAGGACCAATGGTTAACAATTTGGGGTTTTTAGCAGAAGAACTGACTGTTGGTTACCACTGTCAGTCAAAGACACACTTTTTTGTCAAAAACTGAAAACTATTTGAAGCAAACCAAAACATATGCATACCACGATGACCGGCGCGATGAGACCTGCATGTTGGTATTTTTTACTAGTCTCTAGGACCAACGGTTAAGAATTTTGGTTTTTAGCAGAAGAACTGACTGTTGGTTACCACTGTCAGTCAAAGACACACTTTTTTGTCAAAAACTGAAAACTATTTGAAGCAAACCAAAGCATATGCATACCACGATGACCGGCGCGTTGAGACCTGCATGTTGGTATTTTTTACTAGTCTCTAGGACCAACGGTTAAGAATTTGTGTTTTTAGCCTAAGAACTGACTGTTGGTTACCACTGTCAGTCAAAGACACTCTTTTTTGTCAAAAACTGAAAACTAATTGAAGCAAACCAAAACATATGCATACCACGATGACCGGCGCGATGAGACCTGCATGTTGGTATTTTTTACTAGTCTCTAGGACCAACGGTTAAGAATTTTGGTTTTTAGCAGAAGAACTGACTGTTGGTTACCACTGTCAGTCAAAGACACACTTTTTTGTCAAAAACTGAAAACTATTTGAAGCAAACCAAAGCATATGCATACCACGATGACCGGCGCGTTGAGACCTGCATGTTGGTATTTTTTACTAGTCTCTAGGACCAATGGTTAAGAATTTGGGTTTTTAGCAGAAGAACTGACTGTTGGGTACCACTGTCAGTCAAAGACACACTTTTTTGTCAAAAACTGAAAACTATTTGAAGCAAACCAAAACATATGCATACCACGATGACCGGCGCGTTGAGACCTGCGTGTTGGTATTTTTTACTAGTCTCTAGGACCAATGGTTAAGAATTTTGGTTTTTAGCAGAAGAACTGACTGTTGGTTACCACTGTCAGTCAAAGACACACTTTTTTGTCAAAAACTGAAAACTATTCGAAGCAAACCGAAAACATATGCATACCACGATGACCGGCTCGTCGAGCCCTGCATGTTGGTTTTTTTTACTAATCTCTAGGACCAACGGTTAAGAATTTGGGTTTTTAGCGTAAGAACTGACTGTTGGTTATCACGTCAGTCAAAAAACATTTTTTTTTGCAAAAACCTCAAAACTATTTGAGTCAAACCCAAACATATGCATACCACGATGACCGGCGCGTTGAGACCTGCGTGTTGGTATTTTTTACTAGTCTCTAGGACCACCGGTTAAGAATTTGTGTTTTTAGCCTAAGAACTGACTGTTGGTTACCACTGTCAGTCAAAGACACTCTTTTTTGTCAAAAACTGAAAACTAATTGAAGCAAACCAAAACATATGCTTACCACGATGACCGGCGCGTTGAGACCTGCATGTTGGTATTTTTTACTAGTCTCTAGGACCAACGGTTAAGAATTTTGGTTTTTAGCAGAAGAACTGACTGTTGGTTACCACTGTCAGTCAAAGACACACTTTTTTGTCAAAAACTGAAAACTATTTTAAGCAAACCAAAACATATGCATACCACGATGACCGGCGCGTCGAGCCCTGCATGTTGGTTTTTTTTACTAATCTCTAGGACCAACGGTTAAGAATTTGGGTTTTTAGCCTAAGAACTGACTGTTGGTTATCACGTCAGTCAAAAAACATTTTTTTTTGCAAAAACCTCAAAACTATTTGAATCAAACCCAAACATGTGCATACCACGATGATTGGCGCATTGAGCCCTGCATGTTGGTTTTTTTTACTAGTCTCTAGGACCAATGGTTAAGAATTTGGGTTTTTAGCAGAAGAACTGACTGTTGGTTACCACTGTCAGTCAAAGACACACTTTTTTGTCAAAAACTGAAAACTATTTGAAGCAAACCAAAACATATGCATACCACGATGACCGGCGCGTTGAGACCTGCGTGTTGGTATTTTTTACTAGTCTCTAGGACCAACGGTTAAGAATTTTGGTTTTTAGCAGAAGAACTGACTGTTGGTTACCACTGTCATTCAAAGACACACTTTTTTGTCAAAAACTGAAAACTATTTGAAGCAAACCAAAACATATGCATACCACGATGACCGGCTCGTCGAGCCCTGCATTTTGGTTTTTTTTTACTAGTCTCTAGGACCAACGGTTAAGAATTTGGGTTTTTAGCCTAAGAACTGACTGTTGGTTGTCACGTCAGTCAAAAAACATTTTTTTTTGCAAAAACCTCAAAACTATTTGAAGCAAACCCAAACATATGCATACCACGATGACCGGCGCGTTGAGACCTGCATGTTGGTATTTTTTACTAGTCTCTAGGACCAATGGTTAACAATTTGGGTTTTTAGCAGAAGAACTGACTGTTGGTTACCACTGTCAGTCAAAGACACACTTTTTTGTCAAAAACTGAAAACTATTTGAAGCAAACCAAAACATATGCATACCACGATGACCGGCGCGTTGAGACCTGCATGTTGGTATTTTTTACTAGTGTCTAGGATCAACGGTTAAGAATTTTGGTTTTTAGCAGAAGAACTGACTGTTGGTTACCACTGTCAGTCAAAGACACACTTTTTTGTCAAAAACTGAAAACTATTTGAAGCAAACCAAAGCATATGCATACCACGATGACCGGCGCGTTGAGACCTGCATGTTGGTATTTTTTACTAGTCTCTAGGACCAACGGTTAAGAATTTGTGTTTTTAGCCTAAGAACTGACTGTTGGTTACCACTGTCAGTCAAAGACACTCTTTTTTGTCAAAAACTGAAAACTAATTGAAGCAAACCAAAACATATGCATACCACGATGACCGGCGCATTGAGCCCTGCATGTTGGTTTTTTTTACTAGTCTCTAGGACCAATGGTTAAGAATTTGGGTTTTTAGCAGAAGAACTGACTGTTGGTTACCACTGTCAGTCAAAGACACACTTTTTTGTCAAAAACTGAAAACTATTTGAAGCAAACCAAAACATATGCATACCACGATGACCGGCGCGTTGAGGACCTGCATGTTGGTATTTTTTACTAGTCTCTAGGACCAACGGTTAAGAATTTTGGTTTTTAGCAGAAGAACTGACTGTTGGTTACCACTGTCATTCAAAGACACACTTTTTTGTCAAAAACTGAAAACTATTTGAAGCAAACCAAAACATATGCATACCACGATGACCGGCTCGTCGAGCCCTGCATGTTGGTTTTTTTACTAGTCTCTAGGACCAACGGTTAAGAATTTGGGTTTTTAGCCTAAGAACTGACTGTTGGTTGTCACGTCAGTCAAAAAACATTTTTTTTTTTGCAAAAACCTCAAAAACTATTTGAAGCAAACCCAAACATATGCATACCACGATGACCGGCGCGTTGAGACCTGCATCTCAGGCGAGTTAAGCAAGTCCTGTCCTGGTTGTCTTCTCGTGTTCTCTTTAATTTTCCCGATTTAGTAGTTGTCTTTCCTTTTTCTTGTTTATGTTATAGTGTAAGTTGTTATAACACTTGATTTGTCCATCTTACTTCCAAAATTTTCACAGTTTTTTTATGCAATTCTCATCACCAGCTGTTGAACCTTCTCAATTTTTCTACTAAGCTCATTTTTTGCACTGTAAGTCAAGTTTTTTCTCACTTTTTCATGAAAAAATGTTCCAGTTTATAACACTTGATTCTAGAGAGTTAACAACCCGTAAAACATTGAACTTGTGCTCTATGTAATCTCAACATATTGAATATGCATAATAATTCTTAAAATGTCCATTGTTTTCATTTATTCACAAAAATTGACCCGATTTGTTTTTTCATTATTTTGCGTCAAATTTTCGTTCATAACTTGCTGTAACATCTGATATATCTCAGTTAACTCTCAGTTTTTCTCAACTAAGTCATGCACCTCCAATTCTCAGCTACAGAAGGCTCGCATCATTTTGTAAAAGTGCCTTTTTTTGTCCTCTACTTCCTGTTTTTGTTAATTTTTTTTACAATTTCTTCACCAATTTTTACCACTTTGTTCAGAAGGGTGATCAATGTCTAAAATGATAAACTAGTGCTCAGTATACGCTTAACATGTCCAACATCCCAATAACTTTTTAGAAGTCGTGATTCGTTTGATGCATTTAACTTCAAACCAATGACTTTTCCACTTTCTTAGCCCTCTGACCTGCACATTTTCAATCCACCTTCTGATCGAAAACAAAACATTTTTATGTGAAGCGGTCAAAGCATTTGCAGTTCAAAATTGTTTCATGTGTCAACATCAATTTGTTTTACGCAATTATACCAGTTTTTGTCATTCTTGTTATTTATGTGTTCATTTATTCTCAGTTTAAACACAAAAAATCACTTCAACTTCCTTCACAATAGCCACAATAACTACTGAAAGAAACTCTATAGCAAATGCAAACTTTCTAATTCGCTTTTCAACTTTTTCTTTCACTGGAACATATGCTACAAATTATTCAAGTGTCTTTATGCACGCATACTCTTTGTTTCACAATGATCAGCATTCAAGTCACGCCTCCTTCCATCTCCATCATTTCTAATGGTTCATGGCAGCCTTTTTCTCAGGTGTACCACCTTTCAATTCAGAAAATAAAAATTGAATCTGAAACCATTGATCACTTTGTTTAAATCGATCATCAACTTCTCAGTAAAGAGATAAATGTAAAGTCAATTAGTTTTTTCTACACTCTCTTATTAACATTGAAAATAATTCCCCACTTTTTACTCACATCTGAAAATTGGATTGAAGCGGATAGTGAAGAGATAGATTATCAAATGAACTCATCGTTTGTTGCTTAGGAAGGAAGAAACAATATGAGGACCGGAGACAAAGTAAAACACAATTTTTTCAATTCCGATAATGCACTGAAATATGATGCACCTGTTTTCTAAAAACTAGTCCTCACATGCCATGTTCGGTTAAATGATTAGCTTTGTGATGTCTAATGAATTTATTCATTCACATGATATGAAGCTGTAAGTTTCGCAGCTAATAGCGTGAAAATAAAATTCATTGGCGATAGTAAAAGACACAGAGTATGATTGCAGTTTATTGTAGTTGATTGAAAGGTAATTTGCATCAATAGCATCAAACAATACATATATCACAGAAGACTGCAAAGTAGTTTACATCAGTTCAATGCAAGTTACATAACATGGTAGTTCATGAAAGGCAAGTCACATAATATGTAGCTCTATCAATACACTTTAAGCCCAAGCAGGTGAAGAGTAAGCATTCCTGGTGTGTGAGTTTCAGCTTTCTCTACAACAATAATAACAATTACAAAAAGCACATTAAGATAAGTTGACTAATCCAAATCCAAAACCGATTAACTATTAGCTCTTGTTTTTGTTGAGTTATAGTGATTGATTGTTGTGAATCTACATACATGTAAAATATACATACCTACATTTACGATAAACCAAGATATAAGAATACTTTTGCAAGTTTATGATATCTGCATGTAAAATACACCTACTTTTACAACTAGCCTGCATGAAGAGAATACCTGCATGTGCAATTTATCTAAGTTTGCACTCTAGCTATATTTACAACATAGCTACACTTACAATTTGTCTCTGTGCATATGTACAATTTTTCTACGTCTATGTATACTTGCAAGTACAGCTTAGCTACATGTACAGTATAGTATAATTATATATACAATCTAACTAAATGTACAATATACCGACGCGTACCATATACATCCATGTACAGTATAGTAACATGTGTAATATACCTATGTGTACAGTATACAGACCTACAGACACATTCTACCCACATGTACATCATACACACCTATACAATTTGTCTGCAAGTAGAGCTTGTTCACTTGTAGAATCACTGACAGCAGTCATTCTTGTTTATCACCATCATCTGTAGTTATACCAGACACTAATTAGTTGGTGAGATGCAAGATATGATTATATAACGCTTTTCATCTTGTAATTTCTAATGAGTTAGCACCATTCAGGTGAACAAAAGAATATATCTATTAAGAATATAGTGAACAGATTTTGCATAATAAACAGTTAACAAGTCTATATATGAGTTTACAAACAAGTCAGCTTTAGCTGTTTAAACATGTACAATATTCGCCATACACATACCTGTACAGTACATCTACATGTAAGATATACCTACATGTACAATGTATCTACATGTAAAATATACATAAATGTAGAATGTATCTACATGTAAAATACACATAAATTTACAATACCTCTACATGTACATCATATAAAGCTGTATAGTAAATCTACCTGCACTGTATACCTTCATATAAGGTGAACATATGCATACACTTTATCTACACTCGGATAATATTTATGTACAGAGTATACCTGTATGTACAGTAAACCTACATGTAAAATATACCTACTCTAACAGTATATCTACCTGTACAGCTCACCTACATGAATAATACAGATATATCTACTGTGTATTCACATGTAAAGGCTACACACAGGTAAAATATAATTATATAGATGGTTTACAAAATGCACAAAATCTATTCATATACATTATACTAACATATCTATATATCAACATGTAAATAAATCAAAAATTAAACATATAACTATATGTTAATATATATACATGTAGCTATGTTGTACAGTAAACTACATGTACAAAACACCGAAAATTACAGTGTACCTATGTCTACAATATACCTACATGCGCACTTCACTTGCAATTTTGTTGATATACATGCACGCAAATAAAATATATTTTTTTATGTACAGCATGCATAGATTGATAATAAATTTACATATGATATATAGCTACAAGTACAACATTTATATACATATAATACTTTATTGGCATCAATATCATTTTATAAAAATGTTTTTCATAAAGTGCCATAGCTAGAAGAAAAAGAACAACAAAAATCAAAAATATAACGAAAATGTAAAATGAACACAGAAAAAAATAAGTCTACTCAAGTACAGTTTATATAAAATAATTTTCCATTGGTGTTTAAAAGATCCGTAAATAAATTTAATTTGAAATGGGACAGGGATTGTGTGATTTTCAGAGAAGTAGGCAGTTGATTGAATGTGGCAGATATATATGTTTCTATTGCAGCTTGTGTGTTGGCATAAAGTTTCTTTCAATTATGAAAATTAAAATTGCAGTTACGACTAGTAGTAAAATCAACAGAAATAAAGCTAGTAAAAATATTATTGGAAATTTTAAAACAAGTTATTTCCGCGAAATATTGATATGACAACAGGAACAATTTACTTGGATGGATAGTGTACATGTATGTAAAATATACATACATGTACCAACATGTACAGTATATCTACATATACAGTATATCTATATGCACAGTATACATAAATGTTCACTGTACATACATGTATATCATATCTAAAGATAAATTATACCTACATGTACAATTTATCAACGTGTACATTGTACACACATCAGAGTATACATATATATATACGGCATACCTACATGTACATTATACCTAACGTAAATCACACATACATTGTCAATGCACTTATATGTACGCTTCACCTACATATGCAGTAAATTTATATATAAAGTATGTGTATGTGTTTGGTATACTTCCATGTACGTGTAGGCGTATCGTAGTGTTTTTTTTTTTGTGACACACACATCTGCAATAAACTTACATGTGCATTGTGTCTGCATCTACATGTAAAATATCCCAATCGGTACAAAAATACTTACATTTATACTGTATCTAAATGCGCAATATACCTACATGTGAAATTTTTCTAAATGTGGAATGTTTATTTATGTACAGAATGCTTACATGTATGACAAATCCACATGTAAAATACCTCTACAAGTAGAGTAGACCTAGAGGTACAGTTTACCTACATACATAACAAATTTATATGTAGAGCAAGCCTATACCTTTGATTCTGATATAACTACTTGTGCAACTCAAGTACATGTACAATATAAACACATGTAACGCATGTTGACATTTACAGTACTTCTAAATTTGCTGTATACCTACATTTACATTTTAACTACATATACAATATTTTCACACCTACAGTATATATGTTTAAAACATAGCTATTGTACGGTATGCCTACGTTTACAGTATACCAAAATATACAGTATTTATACAAGTATGATATACATACATACCTGTATACTTATATACCTACCATACAATCAGCTTACATGTTAAACATACCTTCGTGACCATTATACATAAATTCCAGTACAATTTATCTACACTCAAAGTATATATATATTCAATGTATACATATATCAACAGTGTACCTAAATTTACAAATAACCTATATGTAACAAAGCTACATGTGACGTATGCCTACAAGCACAATACACATTCATGCACATGTAGGTATATCATAGTAATGTATTTTATAATACCTACATCTACAATATCTACATCTACAATGCCCCTGTATCTATATATGCAATACGCAAACAAGTACAGTGCTGTTGGATGTGAAATATAATTACAAGCACAGTACACTTGCAGATAATAGAACATATTTACGTCTACAAATAAACTACATGTACACTTTAGGTACCTGTAGGCATGTATACATGAACATCATACCCATACTTACAAAATTTCAAATGAACAATAATTTTACATATGCAGTACACCTTCATTTGCAACAAAACCACTTACACAATATACATACAAGTACAGTAGACCTGCTTGTACGATATACCCACATGTACCGTGTATCTGCATGCGCCACATACCAACTTATACAATATACCGACATGCACAATATACCTACATGTAATATATAGCTACATGTACACTCTACTTAGATGTACCACATACTTACATGTAGAATATACCTTTGGGTATAGTGTATATATGTGAGCAATATATCTGTATATATCGTATACGTAAATGTATGGTATACATACCTGTACACTGTATAAGAATGCACAGCATACCTACATATACATGATACATACCTGTGCAATTTATTTACATCTAGATTATATTTATATAAGCAGTAAAAGAATATATCGAATCACTTACGTTTACAATACACCTACATATACAGTGTACCTACATATATATATTGTACGTAGATATGCACTATACCTACATATACATCATACCTACATATACAGTATACCTACATACACAGTGTACATGCATATACAGTATACAAACATGTACAGTATACCTCCATATTCATTATACCCACATGTACAGTATACCTACATATGTATATTGTACATACATATGCACTATACCTACATATACATCATACCTACATATACATCATACCTGCATATTAAGTATACCCACATGTACAGTATACCCACATGTACAGTATACCTACATATACAGTATACCTATATGTACAGCGCAGCTACATGTACAGTGTGCCTACATATACAGCGTACCTACACGTACAGTAGACCTAAACATGCAGTATACCTACATGCACAGTGTACATACAAATACAGTATACTTATGCATGCAGTATACCTATATATACAGTATACTTACATGTACAGTATACCTACATACACAGTGTACATACATATACAGTATACCTACATATACAGTATACCTACATATACAGCGCAGCTACATGTACAGTGTGCCTACATATACAGCGTACCTACACGTACAGTAGACCTAAACATGCAGTATACCTACATGCACAGTGTACATACAAATACAGTATACTTATGCATGCAGTATACCTATATATACAGTATACTTACATGCACAGTGTACATACATATACAGTGTACGTACACACACAGTATGCCTACATATACAGTATACCTACATATACAGTATACCTATATGTACAGTGTACTTACGCATACAGTGTACCTACGTATACAATATACTTACATGTACAGTATATGTACATGCACGGTGTACATACATATACGGCATACCTACATATACATTATACCTACATATACAGTGTACCTACATGCACATCATACCTACATATACAGTATACCTACATACGCAGTATACGTACATGTACAGTATACCTACATACACAGTGTACATACATATACAGTATACCTACATATACAGTATACTTACATACACAGTATACGTACATGTACAGTTTACCTACATACACAGTGTACATACATATACGGTATACCTACGCATACAGTATACCTACATATACAGTGTACCTACATATACAGTATACCTACATATACAGTGTACCTACATGTACATCATACCTACATACGCAGTGTACATACATATACGGTATACCTACATATAAATTATACCTACATATACAGTATACCTACATACACAGTGTACCTACATATACAGTATAACTATATGTACAGTATACCTACATACGCAGTATGCATACATATACAGTATACCTACATATATAGTATACATACATGTACAGTATATCTACGTACACAGTGTACATACATATACAGTATACCTACACATACAGTATACCTACGTATGCAGTATACTTACATGTACGGTGTACCTACATACGCAGTGTACATACATTTACAGTATACCTATGTATACATTATACCTACATATACAGTATACCTACGTGTACAGTATACCTCCATATACATTATACATACATATAAAGTATACCTACATGTACAGCCTACCTACATATACGGTATACCTACGTATACAGTGCATCTATGTGTATTCTTACTGGTATATTACAAATATCTTGACAAAATCTCGCAATGTGGTGTATGTCTGTATGAAAGGTATACATATAAAAAATTCATACCTGCATATGTAGTGTACCTATGTGTGCAGTATAAATGCATGTAAAATAAGCCTAAATCACACTTGATCAACATATTCAATGTGTCTACAGTTTACATACCTGTACAATGTATCTAGATGTACAGCTTACTTACATTTACTTTATAAGTAGATGTACATGTCTTTAGATATATATGGACTACTGTAGTTGAAGGGTCAATATGGCTCATGGGATTTTGTGGCACTCCACTAGCAAACACCCACCAGCGTCTAGGAAAGAACTGAGTTTCTGGAGAGTTGTCTTCTTTTATTCTTACACAAATCCACAAAAGAGCTATTTTTCTTCTTCAAAGTTGCTTTATAATGAGTAATATAAGAAGCAAATTTATACCTAGCAACATTTAAGATGGACCCAATGCTTAGCAGTGGTCTGTGAGACAATTATACTGCATCATAACGTTTGCAAAGTGGTTAACTTCCAATTTTTAAAGTTTAACCGTTATTTTTTTGTATGAATATTTGCTCCGAGAGAAATTTTTCAGCAAGAAGCACTGTAGCTACATAATCACCAGGGATAACCTATTAAAATACGATAAAATTATTTACATTTCTTCTGGGTTCATACCCGCTATTGTTAAAAGAAGAGGACAACTCTCAGTATTTTAAGGTTTCTCCTAGAAGCTGGTGGGGGTTTGATAGTGGAGCTCCACAAAGTCCCACAAACCGGCTAGGCCCCGACACTAAGTATACTTAAACATATGGCATATGCATACATACAGTATATATACTTGTAAGCTAAACACATATGTAAATTACAACTACATGTACAATGTATTTAATTGTAGAAGATACCTGTATTTACAAAGTGTCTACATATTAAAAACACATTCCAAATGATACAAAATTTATTAGCAAAAGTTATTCGTTGAAATGCTTACTTTTTTATAAGAACCTACAGGGTAATAGCGTCATAGGCTTGATCACTTGTGAAAGGCACTAGAGTGGCTGAGAGTATTCAATGTTGTTCCTCACTGCCATCTGCAATTATACAAAACAATAATTATTTGATGACCTGTAAGGTATGGTTACTTAACGCAACTAATTTTGTACTACCTATATCTTATTAATTGAAGTGAACAAAAAATGGTAATTGGCAAGAATAACTTAAACAGACGTGGTACACTAAATAGTTGACCAAGCTAAGTTTGCGTCTACACACATCAGCTTTGTTTCTTTAAATATGTACAATATGTACCATACACAGAACTGTACAGGAGACCTATATTTTCAATAAACTCACTGTACAATGTATTTACATAAATAGTATTCCTATACTCATAGTATACACACATGCAATAATTCTATGTGTGAAGAATATTACTTTCAAAATACTCCAACACATACAGTGCACCTACATATGCAGCAGAGATAAATGTAAAATGTGCATATATGTAAAATATACACACTTGTATAATATAGCTACATCAAAAACATACCTTTGTGCTAAGTATACTAATCTATCTACATGCTGAATATATTTATATGAAAAGTATACCTACACGCACAATATACCTATACGTACAACGTAACCACACATGCAGTGTACCTGCACGTACAATATACCTACATGAACAAAAACCTATACGTGTTGATTATACATATATGTGCGATACATTTACGTTTACAATTCACTTACATGTAGATATATCGTAGAAGTAAATATACTGAAGAATGTATCTACATGTGAAATATTCCTCAAAGTCCAATCTGACTACCTGAAAAATATATTTACGTTTTCATTTTAACTACAAACACAACATATATGCATATACAAGATACATGTATGGACAATATACGCACATGAACAACATACACATATATACAATACACATGTTTGCACAATATACATTCATGCACAGTATACATATATGTACAATATGCATGATAGTGTAAGTTACGCATGTGTATGATATACGGGTGTACAATATGTGTGTGCAATATACATGCAAGTGCAGCATATATAAGCGTACAATACACATATATGTACAATTTACTTAGATGTACGGTATACTTACATGTAAAATATGCATAAAAGTACAAATATATACGCATTACAGTATGTTTACATGAACAGTATTCATACATGTACAAAATATTGTGATAAATTATATTTACATGTAGAGTATACATAAATGTAGAGTGTACATAGTTGTACAATCTGGCTACATGTAGTGTATGTATACGTGTACAGTATACATATATGTACTGTATATCCACATGTACATTATACCACCATGCCGAGTACCTTCATGGACAATATATTTGCATGTACGGTGATTACGTTTGCGGATAGTAAGAATTGATTGAAATGGGATTAAAACTCCTCCGCGTTTTTCTGTGTGTGCACATGTTTATTAAATATTAATTTACAAAGTACCTACATATGTACACCACATTCAAAGTGAGCGAAAGTTTATCACCAATAGTTGCCTATTAGAATTTCTATTTTTTGATACGAACCTTCGGGGTAATAGTACTACAAGTCAGAGTTTCTGACAGTAGTCAATCTTGGTCACCACTGCCATCTTCAATTAAACAATACATTAATTAGTTGTTGATCTGTAAGATATGATTACATAATACTTTTCATCCTGTACTTTTTAAAGAGTTTACGCATTTCAAGAGAACAAAAAATTGTTAATAGCAATAATAACTTGAACAGATTTCACACACTAGACAGTTCACAAAGCGTACTATGCATCTACACACAAATCAGAAATTTACATTATGTACCATACACATACCTGTAAAGGACACCTACTGGCTCAATAAACATACTGTACAACTTATCTACATAAGTAGTATTCCTGTACTTGTAGTATACATATTTGTACAATAATTCTATAGGTGAAGAATATTAAATTCAAAATATTCAACACATACAGTGCACCAACATATGAATAAGAACTAAATGTAAAATGTGCTTATATGTAAAGTATACGCACTTGTATAATATAGCTACATTCAAAACATACCTGAGTGCAAAATATACATACTTGGGTAATTTAGCTGCATGTCGAGTATATCTATACAGAAAGTATACCTATATGCACACTATACTTATATATACAACACAACCACACATGCAGTGTGCCTGCACGTACACTATACTTGTATGAAAAAAAATTTACATGTGGGTTATACTTATGTGCAATACATCTACCTTTACAGTACACATACATGTAGATATATATGGTACAAATAGATACATTGTACAGGTAAATATACTGAAGAATGCATGTACATGTAAAATATTGACAGAAGTACAATCTAATTACCCAAAAATCATTCTAACTTTCACACTTGACGCGCATGCACAATACAAATACAAGCACAATAAACATTTATGTACAATATACACACACGTGCAATATACATAAGCATATGAATAGAATAAAAATACATGTTCACCTCACATATGTGTAAAGTATACACATCTGTAAAATATACATGGTTGTACAATATACATATGTATATACTATACATATGTGAACAGCATACGAATGTTACAGTATACATACGCAAACAATATAGATATATGAAAAATATGCACACATGTACAATATAACCACATGTACCTACATATACAATATACGATGCGTGATATGCCTACATTTACAGTATACCGACCTGCAGATATGTTATAAATACCTGTACAATCTATCTGCATGTAGAGTAGTTACACATCAACTTGGTATAACTACCTTGTTCACTTGCAGAATCACTGAAAGTATTGAATCTTGTTTATCACTGCCGTCTGTAATTAAACAATACGCTACTTAGTTGCTGGGCTGCAAGATATGATTACATAAGGCTTTTCATCTCCTACTTGCTAATAACTTTACACATTTCAAAAGAACAAAAGATTGTTGTTAACAAGAAAAGCTTTAACAGATTTCACACACTAGACAGCTGACAAAGACCACTATGCATCTATGCATAAGTCAATCTGTTTCATCATTTAGTAGCAGGGCCCAGTGCCAAATGTCACCCTAGGGTTCATCTATTTGTCAAACGCAAAAATTTAGCACCTCCAGCTATGATATGCATTGTTGCCTTATCTTGAGAACAAGTTGAGAGATTGCAAAAAAAACCAAAAAGATTGGACCAGATATCAAAAGAATAAAAACAGTGCTAACAGACAGTGAATGAAAACAAATAAGAATGCTTGAACGGTCACTAGATTTTCTTCAGTATTGTTTTCAACTCTGTAATAGCAGTGAATGATAACAATTTACAAAAAAACAGAACCCCAGCTTCACTGTTTTAACAAAATACTTGCAACTTTGACAAGAGGAGTTAGTATAGTGGTATGCTAGAAAATCTTTGTCATAATTTGCTAAGTCATTGTGACTACAGTAGCAATTTCCACTAGGCCACCATCTTAATTGCGTTTTTGTAGACAGGGGCGTTTTGCGCAACTGAAATAAGTTTGTTTTCTGATGTACCCTCACAGTCCATGCTGGAAAATTTATGAGCACTAATGTAAAAATTGGACAGTTTTTTTTCCCATGAACTGTTATGAAACTCCAATTTTGTGCAGAAAGTTGGCATAAAATTTGAGCCTTAAAACTTGATTTTGATTAGCACAGCTAGAACATGTTTATAATCTAATATAGAAATCAGTGCCGGCACATACTCAGATGAAAAAAAAACGATTTGAAATGAAAAATTTGCCAAAACTTGATCCAAAATCTTTTTAAATTTTTACAATGAACTAGCAGCGCAATAGTGTGACTTGCTTTGTTACTTGTAGCAATCATCAGCATCGCTGGCACTAGTCACTCTTCTTTGTTATCACCACCTATAATTATAACAATCAGTAATTAGTTGCTGTGGTATAAGACATGATTACATAATACCTATCACCCTATGCATATATATGATGAGCATACAAGTTCTCACTGACCAAAATATTGGAAGTAGCACACTTCAGTTAAAACCAGTTAGCATACTTTGCAGTAAAAAGCTAGTTATGCATTCACATACAAGTCGACTAATGTTTATTAAATGGTAGCAGGTCTTCCTGTATACCAAGTGAAGGCAATGCAGGAATATGCAACAGGAGGACTCCTCACTCAGCTACTTCGAAACGAGTGGGCAAAAAAATTAAATGCAAATCAAGAAAACCAAACAATTTTCTAGACAAATAAGAACAATAAATTTACCGAGTCCACACAAAACATTAGGATTGAGAAAGAATCACACACAATCTGGCAAGAAACTGTCAAAAACAAGAACAAAAATGTGGATTGTAAGTTGAGATGCAGTGGTTTCTTGGAACCAACAAAAGATGATTGTTTAAACCTACAACAAACTAGGTTTTATTTGTGCCGAGAAAACTACTGGAGACAAAGACTTTAATTTTTGACCAAACACAAATCATTCACAAAAGCATGTTGAAAATGCCAATTGAGAAATTACAAATTTGGTTGCAATGTTCACTTAGCAAAGAAACCGACAAAAAGGCAGGAAAGCTCAAAACAAGTGAAAAAAAAATGTAATAGAAAACTGTCTCCATTATTGCGGTAAGCTGATCATGACACGGCAGAAACTTTTGAAGAACACTGAGCAAAAAACCTTGAGCGAAACACCACGGAGAATAAAATAAGTTTAAGGGTTGTCAAAGTTATTCATGTCAAAGTCTAAAGTACATTGTAGTGGAAAACGTAGAGTGACCAAAATGCTGTCTCAAAAATATAAATGATACAATTTTGAAATCATTGAAGGACGAAAAAAGACAGTAGAAAAAATCACAGTTGTAAAAAGAGCAAAAGCTAGTAAGAGTTGATGTTTAAAGAATTTCACCATCAGGAACGATGCTGATTCTTTATGTGTAACTGAATTTATACCAAACATGTACGACTACTGATAATTAACTTTTACGAGCAACGAAATTATTTACCTTAGGAAGTTTGAGCTGGATAGATAAGTGGTGTCTCTCCTAAGCAGCATTGACCAAATGAGCTGTGCTGTTGATAAATGTACTTGCCTAATAAGTGAAAGATGCCTGTAAGCATTGTATGACCAGTATAGCCCAATTAACAAAGAGAGTTCGCCCAAGTGCGAAAAAATAAGAGAGCATAACTCCTCGAACAAAAACAATAAACAGGAGAAGACAATGACGGCATGAATTGCTTAACTCACCTGAGCATGTTGGTATTTTTTACTAGTCTCTAGGACCAATGGTTAACAATTTGGGTTTTTAGCAGAAGAACTGACTGTTGGTTACCACTGTCAGTCAAAGACACACTTTTTTGTCAAAAACTGAAAACTATTTGAAGCAAACCAAAGCATATGCATACCACGATGACCGGCGCGTTGAGACCTGCATGTTGGTATTTTTTACTAGTCTCTAGGACCAATGGTTAAGAATTTGGGTTTTTAGCAGAAGAACTGACTGTTGGTTACCACTGTCAGTCAAAGACACACTTTTTTGTCAAAAACTGAAAACTATTTGAAGCAAACCAAAACATATGCATACCACGATGACCGGCGCGTTGAGACCTGCGTGTTGGTATTTTTTACTAGTCTCTAGGACCAACGGTTAAGAATTTTGGTTTTTAGCAGAAGAACTGACTGTTGGTTACCACTGTCAGTCAAAGACACACTTTTTTGTCAAAAACTGAAAACTATTCGAAGCAAACCAAAACATATGCATACCACGATGACCGGCTCGTCGAGCCCTGCATGTTGGTTTTTTTTACTAATCTCTAGGACCAACGGTTAAGAATTTGGGTTTTTAGCGTAAGAACTGACTGTTGGTTATCACGTCAGTCAAAAAACATTTTTTTTTGCAAAAACCTCAAAACTATTTGAGTCAAACCCAAACATATGCATACCACGATGACCGGCGCGTTGAGACCTGCGTGTTGGTATTTTTTACTAGTCTCTAGGACCACCGGTTAAGAATTTGTGTTTTTAGCCTAAGAACTGACTGTTGGTTACCACTGTCAGTCAAAGACACTCTTTTTTGTCAAAAACTGAAAACTAATTGAAGCAAACCAAAACATATGCTTACCACGATGACCGGCGCGTTGAGACCTGCATGTTGGTATTTTTTACTAGTCTCTAGGACCAACGGTTAAGAATTTTGGTTTTTAGCAGAAGAACTGACTGTTGGTTACCACTGTCAGTCAAAGACACACTTTTTTGTCAAAAACTGAAAACTATTTGAAGCAAACCAAAACATATGCATACCACGATGACCGGCGCGTCGAGCCCTGCATGTTGGTTTTTTTTACTAATCTCTAGGACCAACGGTTAAGAATTTGGGTTTTTAGCCTAAGAACTGACTGTTGGTTATCACGTCAGTCAAAAAACATTTTTTTTTGCAAAAACCTCAAAACTATTTGAATCAAACCCAAACATGTGCATACCACGATGATTGGCGCATTGAGCCCTGCATGTTGGTTTTTTTTACTAGTCTCTAGGACCAATGGTTAAGAATTTGGGTTTTTAGCAGAAGAACTGACTGTTGGTTACCACTGTCAGTCAAAGACACACTTTTTTGTCAAAAACTGAAAACTATTTGAAGCAAACCAAAACATATGCATACCACGATGACCGGCGCGTTGAGACCTGCGTGTTGGTATTTTTTACTAGTCTCTAGGACCAACGGTTAAGAATTTTGGTTTTTAGCAGAAGAACTGACTGTTGGTTACCACTGTCATTCAAAGACACACTTTTTTGTCAAAAACTGAAAACTATTTGAAGCAAACCAAAACATATGCATACCACGATGACCGGCTCGTCGAGCCCTGCATTTTGGTTTTTTTTACTAGTCTCTAGGACCAACGGTTAAGAATTTGGGTTTTTAGCCTAAGAACTGACTGTTGGTTGTCACGTCAGTCAAAAAACATTTTTTTTTGCAAAAACCTCAAAACTATTTGAAGCAAACCCAAACATATGCATACCACGATGACCGGCGCGTTGAGACCTGCATGTTGGTATTTTTTACTAGTCTCTAGGACCAATGGTTAACAATTTGGGTTTTTAGCAGAAGAACTGACTGTTGGTTACCACTGTCAGTCAAAGACACACTTTTTTGTCAAAAACTGAAAACTATTTGAAGCAAACCAAAACATATGCATACCACGATGACCGGCGCGTTGAGACCTGCATGTTGGTATTTTTTACTAGTGTCTAGGATCAACGGTTAAGAATTTTGGTTTTTAGCAGAAGAACTGACTGTTGGTTACCACTGTCAGTCAAAGACACACTTTTTTGTCAAAAACTGAAAACTATTTGAAGCAAACCAAAGCATATGCATACCACGATGACCGGCGCGTTGAGACCTGCATGTTGGTATTTTTTACTAGTCTCTAGGACCAACGGTTAAGAATTTGTGTTTTTAGCCTAAGAACTGACTGTTGGTTACCACTGTCAGTCAAAGACACTCTTTTTTGTCAAAAACTGAAAACTAATTGAAGCAAACCAAAACATATGCATACCACGATGACCGGCGCATTGAGCCCTGCATGTTGGTTTTTTTTACTAGTCTCTAGGACCAATGGTTAAGAATTTGGGTTTTTAGCAGAAGAACTGACTGTTGGTTACCACTGTCAGTCAAAGACACACTTTTTTGTCAAAAACTGAAAACTATTTGAAGCAAACCAAAACATATGCATACCATGATGACCGGCGCGTTGAGACCTGCATGTTGGTATTTTTTACTAGTCTCTAGGACCAACGGTTAAGAATTTTGGTTTTTAGCAGAAGAACTGACTGTTGGTTACCACTGTCATTCAAAGACACACTTTTTTGTCAAAAACTGAAAACTATTTGAAGCAAACCAAAACATATGCATACCACGATGACCGGCTCGTCGAGCCCTGCATGTTGGTTTTTTTACTAGTCTCTAGGACCAACGGTTAAGAATTTGGGTTTTTAGCCTAAGAACTGACTGTTGGTTGTCACGTCAGTCAAAAAACATTTTTTTTTGCAAAAACCTCAAAACTATTTGAAGCAAACCCAAACATATGCATACCACGATGACCGGCGCGTTGAGACCTGCATGTTGGTATTTTTTACTAGTCTCTAGGACCAATGGTTAACAATTTGGGTTTTTAGCAGAAGAACTGACTGTTGGTTACCACTGTCAGTCAAAGACACACTTTTTAGTCAAAAACTGAAAACTATTTGAAGCAAACCAAAACATATGCATACCACGATGACCGGCGCGTTGAGACCTGCGTGTTGGTATTTTTCACTAGTCTCTAGGACCAACGGTTAAGAATTTTGGTTTTTAGCAGAAGAACTGACTGTTGGTTACCACTGTCATTCAAAGACACACTTTTTTGTCAAAAACTGAAAACTATTTGAAGCAAACCAAAACATATGCATACCACGATGACCGGCTCGTCGAGCCCTGCATGTTGGTTTTTTTTACTGGTCTCTAGGACCAACGGTTAAGAATTTGGGTTTTTAGCCTAAGAACTGACTGTTGGTTGTCACGTCAGTCAAAAAACATTTTTTTTTGCAAAAACCTCAAAACTATTTGAAGCAAACCCAAACATATGCATACCACGATGACCGGCGCGTTGAGACCTGCATGTTGGTATTTTTTACTAGTCTCTAGGACCAATGGTTAACAATTTGGGTTTTTAGCAGAAGAACTGACTGTTGGTTACCACTGTCAGTCAAAGACACACTTTTTTGTCAAAAACTGAAAACTATTTGAAGCAAACCAAAACATATGCATACCACGATGACCGGCGCGATGAGACCTGCATGTTGGTATTTTTTACTAGTCTCTAGGACCAACGGTTAAGAATTTTGGTTTTTAGCAGAAGAACTGACTGTTGGTTACCACTGTCAGTCAAAGACACACTTTTTTGTCAAAAACTGAAAACTATTTGAAGCAAACCAAAGCATATGCATACCACGATGACCGGCGCGTTGAGACCTGCATGTTGGTATTTTTTACTAGTCTCTAGGACCAACGGTTAAGAATTTGTGTTTTTAGCCTAAGAACTGACTGTTGGTTACCACTGTCAGTCAAAGACACTCTTTTTTGTCAAAAACTGAAAACTAATTGAAGCAAACCAAAACATATGCATACCACGATGACCGGCGCGATGAGACCTGCATGTTGGTATTTTTTACTAGTCTCTAGGACCAATGGTTAAGAATTTGGGTTTTTAGCAGAAGAACTGACTGTTGGTTACCACTGTCAGTCAAAGACACACTTTTTTGTCAAAAACTGAAAACTATTTGAAGCAAACCAAAACATATGCATACCACGATGACCGGCGCGTTGAGACCTGCGTGTTGGTATTTTTTACTAGTCTCTAGGACCAACGGTTAAGAATTTTGGTTTTTAGCAGAAGAACTGACTGTTGGTTACCACTGTCAGTCAAAGACACACTTTTTTGTCAAAAACTGAAAACTATTCGAAGCAAACCAAAACATATGCATACCACGATGACCGGCTCGTCGAGCCCTGCATGTTGGTTTTTTTTACTAATCTCTAGGACCAACGGTTAAGAATTTGGGTTTTTAGCGTAAGAACTGACTGTTGGTTATCACGTCAGTCAAAAAACATTTTTTTTTGCAAAAACCTCAAAACTATTTGAGTCAAACCCAAACATATGCATACCACGATGACCGGCGCGTTGAGACCTGCGTGTTGGTATTTTTTACTAGTCTCTAGGACCACCGGTTAAGAATTTGTGTTTTTAGCCTAAGAACTGACTGTTGGTTACCACTGTCAGTCAAAGACACTCTTTTTTGTCAAAAACTGAAAACTAATTGAAGCAAACCAAAACATATGCTTACCACGATGACCGGCGCGTTGAGACCTGCATGTTGGTATTTTTTACTAGTCTCTAGGACCAACGGTTAAGAATTTTGGTTTTTAGCAGAAGAACTGACTGTTGGTTACCACTGTCAGTCAAAGACACACTTTTTTGTCAAAAACTGAAAACTATTTGAAGCAAACCAAAACATATGCATACCACGATGACCGGCGCGTCGAGCCCTGCATGTTGGTTTTTTTTTACTAATCTCTAGGACCAACGGTTAAGAATTTGGGTTTTTAGCCTAAGAACTGACTGTTGGTTATCACGTCAGTCAAAAAACATTTTTTTTTGCAAAAACCTCAAAACTATTTGAATCAAACCCAAACATGTGCATACCACGATGATTGGCGCATTGAGCCCTGCATGTTGGTTTTTTTTACTAGTCTCTAGGACCAATGGTTAAGAATTTGGGTTTTTAGCAGAAGAACTGACTGTTGGTTACCACTGTCAGTCAAAGACACACTTTTTTGTCAAAAACTGAAAACTATTTGAAGCAAACCAAAACATATGCATACCACGATGACCGGCGCGTTGAGACCTGCGTGTTGGTATTTTTTACTAGTCTCTAGGACCAACGGTTAAGAATTTTGGTTTTTAGCAGAAGAACTGACTGTTGGTTACCACTGTCATTCAAAGACACACTTTTTTGTCAAAAACTGAAAACTATTTGAAGCAAACCAAAACATATGCATACCACGATGACCGGCTCGTCGAGCCCTGCATTTTGGTTTTTTTTTACTAGTCTCTAGGACCAACGGTTAAGAATTTGGGTTTTTAGCCTAAGAACTGACTGTTGGTTGTCACGTCAGTCAAAAAACTTTTTTTTTTGCAAAAACCTCAAAACTATTTGAAGCAAACCCAAACATATGCATACCACGATGACCGGCGCGTTGAGACCTGCATGTTGGTATTTTTTACTAGTCTCTAGGACCAATGGTTAACAATTTGGGTTTTTAGCAGAAGAACTGACTGTTGGTTACCACTGTCAGTCAAAGACACACTTTTTTGTCAAAAACTGAAAACTATTTGAAGCAAACCAAAACATATGCATACCACGATGACCGGCGCGTTGAGACCTGCATGTTGGTATTTTTTACTAGTGTCTAGGATCAACGGTTAAGAATTTTGGTTTTTAGCAGAAGAACTGACTGTTGGTTACCACTGTCAGTCAAAGACACACTTTTTTGTCAAAAACTGAAAACTATTTGAAGCAAACCAAAGCATATGCATACCACGATGACCGGCGCGTTGAGACCTGCATGTTGGTATTTTTTACTAGTCTCTAGGACCAACGGTTAAGAATTTGTGTTTTTAGCCTAAGAACTGACTGTTGGTTACCACTGTCAGTCAAAGACACTCTTTTTTGTCAAAAACTGAAAACTAATTGAAGCAAACCAAAACATATGCATACCACGATGACCGGCGCATTGAGCCCTGCATGTTGGTTTTTTTTACTAGTCTCTAGGACCAATGGTTAAGAATTTGGGTTTTTAGCAGAAGAACTGACTGTTGGTTACCACTGTCAGTCAAAGACACACTTTTTTGTCAAAAACTGAAAACTATTTGAAGCAAACCAAAACATATGCATACCACGATGACCGGCGCGTTGAGACCTGCATGTTGGTATTTTTTACTAGTCTCTAGGACCAACGGTTAAGAATTTTGGTTTTTAGCAGAAGAACTGACTGTTGGTTACCACTGTCATTCAAAGACACACTTTTTTGTCAAAAACTGAAAACTATTTGAAGCAAACCAAAACATATGCATACCACGATGACCGGCTCGTCGAGCCCTGCATGTTGGTTTTTTTACTAGTCTCTAGGACCAACGGTTAAGAATTTGGGTTTTTAGCCTAAGAACTGACTGTTGGTTGTCACGTCAGTCAAAAAACATTTTTTTTTTGCAAAAACCTCAAAACTATTTGAAGCAAACCCAAACATATGCATACCACGATGACCGGCGCGTTGAGACCTGCATGTTGGTATTTTTTACTAGTCTCTAGGACCAATGGTTAACAATTTGGGTTTTTAGCAGAAGAACTGACTGTTGGTTACCACTGTCAGTCAAAGACACACTTTTTAGTCAAAAACTGAAAACTATTTGAAGCAAACCAAAACATATGCATACCACGATGACCGGCGCGTTGAGACCTGCATGTTGGTATTTTTTACTAGTGTCTAGGATCAACGGTTAAGAATTTTGGTTTTTAGCAGAAGAACTGACTGTTGGTTACCACTGTCAGTCAAAGACACACTTTTTTGTCAAAAACTGAAAACTATTTGAAGCAAACCAAAGCATATGCATACCACGATGACCGGCGCGTTGAGACCTGCATGTTGGTATTTTTTACTAGTCTCTAGGACCAACGGTTAAGAATTTGTGTTTTTAGCCTAAGAACTGACTGTTGGTTACCACTGTCAGTCAAAGACACTCTTTTTTGTCAAAAACTGAAAACTAATTGAAGCAAACCAAAACATATGCATACCACGATGACCGGCGCGATGAGACCTGCATGTTGGTATTTTTTACTAGTCTCTAGGACCAACGGTTAAGAATTTTGGTTTTTAGCAGAAGAACTGACTGTTGGTTACCACTGTCAGTCAAAGACACACTTTTTTGTCAAAAACTGAAAACTATTTGAAGCAAACCAAAACATATGCATACCACGATGACCGGCTCGTCGAGCCCTGCATGTTGGTTTTTTTTACTAATCTCTAGGACCAACGGTTAAGAATTTGGGTTTTTAGCCTAAGAACTGACTGTTAGTTATCACGTCATTCAAAAAACATTTTTTTTTGCAAAAACCTCAAAACTATTTGAAGCAAACCCAAACATATGCATACCACGATGACCGGCGCATTGAGCCCTGCATGTTGGTATTTTTTACTAGTCTCTAGGACCAATGCTTAAGAATTTGGGTTTTTAGCAGAAGAACTGACTGTTGGTTACCACTGTCAGTCAAAGACACACTTTTTTGTCAAAAACTGAAAACTATTTGAAGCAAACCAAAACATATGCATACCACGATGACCGGCGCGTTGAGACCTGCATGTTGGTATTTTTTACTAGTCTCTAGGACCAATGGTTAACAATTTGGGTTTTTAGCAGAAGAACTGACTGTTGGTTACCACTGTCAGTCAAAGACACACTTTTTTGTCAAAAACTGAAAACTATTTGAAGCAAACCAAAACATATGCATACCACGATGACCGGCGCGTTGAGACCTGCATGTTGGTCTTTTTTACTAGTCTCTAGGACCAACGGTTAAGAATTTGTGTTTTTAGCCTAAGAACTAACTGTTGGTTACCACTGTCAGTCAAAGACACTCTTTTTTGTCAAAAACTGAAAACTAATTGAAGCAAACCAAAACATATGCATACCACGATGACCGGCGCGTTGAGACCTGCATGTTGGTATTTTTTACTAGTCTCTAGGACCAACGGTTAAGAATTTTGGTTTTTAGCAGAAGAACTGACTGTTGGTTACAACTGTCAGTCAAAGACACACTTTTTTGTCAAAAACTGAAAACTATTTGAAGCAAACCAAAACATATGCATACCACGAACCGGCGCGTTGAGACCTGCATGTTGGTGTTTTTTACTAGTCTCTAGGACCAACGGTTAAGAATTTGTGTTTTTAGCCTAAGAACTGACTGTTGGTTACCACTGTCAGTCAAAGACATTTTTTTTTTGTCAAAAACTGAAAACTAATTGAAGCAAACCAAAACATATGCATACCACGAACCGGCGCGTTGAGACCTGCATGTTGGTATTTTTTTACTAGTCTCTAGGACCAACGGTTAAGAATTTGTGTTTTTAGCCTAAGAACTGACTGTTGGTTACCACTGTCAGTCAAAGACACTCTTTTTTGTCAAAAACTGAAAACTAATTGAAGCAAACCAAAACATATGCATACCACGATGACCGGCGCGATGAGACCTGCATGTTGGTATTTTTTACTAGTCTCTAGGACCAACGGTTAAGAATTCTGGTTTTTAGCAGAAGAACTGACTGTTGGTTACCACTGTCAGTCAAAGACACACTTTTTTGTCAAAAACTGAAAACTAATTGAAGCAAACCAAAACATATGCATACCACGAACCGGCTCGTCGAGCCCTGCATGTTGGTTTTTTTTACTAATCTCTAGGACCAACGGTTAAGAATTTGGGTTTTTAGCCTAAGAACTGACTGTTGGTTATCACGTCAGTCAAAAAACATTTTTTTTTGCAAAAACCTCAAAACTATTTGAATCAAACCCAAACATATGCATACCACGATGACCGGCGCATTGAGCCCTGCATGTTGGTATTTTTTACTAGTCTCTAGGACCAATGGTTAAGAATTTGGGTTTTTAGCAGAAGAACTGACTGTTGGTTACCACTGTCAGTCAAAGACACACTTTTTGTCAAAACTGAAATTTATTTGAAGCAAACCAAAACATATGCATACCACGATGACCGTCTCGTCAAGCCCTGCATGTTGGTTTTTTTTACTAGTCTCTAGGACCAACGGTTAAGAATTTGGGTTTTTAGCCTAAGAACTGACTGTTGGTTGTCACGTCAGTCAAAAAACATTTTTTTTTTGCGAAAACCTCAAAACTATTTGAAGCAATCCCAAACATATGCATACCACGATGACCGGCGCGTTGAGACCTGCATGTTGGTATTTTTTACTAGTCTCTAGGACCAATGGTTAACAATTTGGGTTTTTAGCAGAAGAACTGACTGTTGGTTACCACTGTCAGTCAAAGACACACTTTTTTGTCAAAAACTGAAACTATTTGAAGCAAACCAAAACATATGCATACCATGATGACCGGCGCGTTGAGACCTGCATGTTGGTATTTTTTACTAGTCTCTAGGACCAACGGTTAAGAATTTTGGTTTTTAGCAGAAGAACTGACTGTTGGTTACCACTGTCAGTCAAAGACACACTTTTTTGTCAAAAACTGAAAACTATTTGAAGCAAACCAAAACATATGCATACCACGATGACCGGCGCGTTGAGACCTGCATGTTGGTATTTTTTACTAGTCTCTAGGACGAACGGTTAAGAATTTGTGTTTTTAGCCTAAGAACTGACTGTTGGTTACCACTGTCAGTCAAAGACACTCTTTTTTGTCAAAAACTGAAAACTAATTGAAGCAAACCAAAACATATGCATACCACGATGACCGGCGCGTTGAGACCTGCATGTTGGTATTTTTTACTAGTCTCTAGGACCAACGGTTAAGAATTTTGGTTTTTAGCAGAAGAACTGACTGTTGGTTACCACTGTCAGTCAAAGACACACTTTTTTTGTCAAAAACTGAAAACTATTTGAAGCAAACCAAAACATATGCATACCACGAACCGGCGCGTTGAGACCTGCATGTTGGTATTTTTTACTAGTCTCTAGGACCAACGGTTAAGAATTTGTGTTTTTAGCCTAAGAACTGACTGTTGGTTACCACTGTCAGTCAAAGACACTCTTTTTTGTCAAAAACTGAAAACTAATTGAAGCGAACCAAAACATATGCATACCACGAACCGGCGCGTTGAGACCTGCATGTTGGTGTTTTTTACTAGTCTCTAGGACCAACGGTTAAGAATTTGTGTTTTTAGCCTAAGAACTGACTGTTGGTTACCACTGTCAGTCAAAGACACTCTTCTTTGTCAAAAACTGAAAACTAATTGAAGCAAACCAAAACATATGCATACCACGATGACCGGCGCGATGAGACCTGCATGTTGGTATTTTTTACTAGTCTCTAGGACCAACGGTTAAGAATTTTGGTTTTTAGCAGAAGAACTGACTGTTGGTTACCACTGTCAGTCAAAGACACACTTTTTTGTCAAAAACTGAAAACTATTTGAAGCAAACCAAAACATATGCATACCACGATGACCGGCTCGTCGAGCCCTGCATGTTGGTTTTTTTTACTAATCTCTAGGACCAACGGTTAAGAATTTGGGTTTTTAGCCTAAGAACTGACTGTTAGTTATCACGTCATTCAAAAAACATTTTTTTTTGCAAAAACCTCAAAACTATTTGAAGCAAACCCAAACATATGCATACCACGATGACCGGCGCATTGAGCCCTGCATGTTGGTATTTTTTACTAGTCTCTAGGACCAATGCTTAAGAATTTGGGTTTTTAGCAGAAGAACTGACTGTTGGTTACCACTGTCAGTCAAAGACACACTTTTTTGTCAAAAACTGAAAACTATTTGAAGCAAACCAAAACATATGCATACCACGATGACCGGCGCGTTGAGACCTGCATGTTGGTCTTTTTTACTAGTCTCTAGGACCAACGGTTAAGAATTTGTGTTTTTAGCCTAAGAACTAACTGTTGGTTACCACTGTCAGTCAAAGACACTCTTTTTTGTCAAAAACTGAAAACTAATTGAAGCAAACCAAAACATATGCATACCACGATGACCGGCGCGTTGAGACCTGCATGTTGGTATTTTTTACTAGTCTCTAGGACCAACGGTTAAGAATTTTGGTTTTTAGCAGAAGAACTGACTGTTGGTTACAACTGTCAGTCAAAGACACACTTTTTTGTCAAAAACTGAAAACTATTTGAAGCAAACCAAAACATATGCATACCACGAACCGGCGCGTTGAGACCTGCATGTTGGTGTTTTTTACTAGTCTCTAGGACCAACGGTTAAGAATTTGTGTTTTTAGCCTAAGAACTGACTGTTGGTTACCACTGTCAGTCAAAGACATTTTTTTTTGTCAAAAACTGAAAACTAATTGAAGCAAACCAAAACATATGCATACCACGAACCGGCGCGTGAGACCTGCATGTTGTATTTTTTACTAGGTCTCTAGGACCAACGGCTAAGAATTTGTGTTTTTAGCCTAAGAACTGACTGTTGGTTACCACTGTCAGTCAAAGACACTCTTTTTTGTCAAAAACTGAAAACTAATTGAAGCAAACCAAAACATATGCATACCACGATGACCGGCGCGATGAGACCTGCATGTTGGTATTTTTTACTAGTCTCTAGGACCAACGGTTAAGAATTCTGGTTTTTAGCAGAAGAACTGACTGTTGGTTACCACTGTCAGTCAAAGACACACTTTTTTGTCAAAAACTGAAAACTAATTGAAGCAAACCAAAACATATGCATACCACGAACCGGCTCGTCGAGCCCTGCATGTTGGTTTTTTTTACTAATCTCTAGGACCAACGGTTAAGAATTTGGGTTTTTAGCCTAAGAACTGACTGTTGGTTATCACGTCAGTCAAAAAACATTTTTTTTTGCAAAACCTCAAAACTATTTGAATCAAACCCAAACATATGCATACCACGATGACCGCGCATTGAGCCCTGCATGTTGGTATTTTTTACTAGTCTCTAGGACCAATGGTTAAGAATTTGGGTTTTTAGCAGAAGAACTGACTGTTGGTTACCACTGTCAGTCAAAGACACACTTTTTTGTCAAAACTGAAATTTATTTGAAGCAAACCAAAACATATGCATACCACGATGACCGTCTCGTCAAGCCCTGCATGTTGGTTTTTTTTACTAGTCTCTAGGACCAACGGTTAAGAATTTGGGTTTTTAGCCTAAGAACTGACTGTTGGTTGTCACGTCAGTCAAAAAAACATTTTTTTTTGCGAAAACCTCAAAACTATTTGAAGCAATCCCAAACATATGCATACCACGATGACCGGCGCGTTGAGACCTGCATGTTGGTATTTTTTACTAGTCTCTAGGACCAATGGTTAACAATTTTGGTTTTTAGCAGAAGAACTGACTGTTGGTTACCACTGTCAGTCAAAGACACACTTTTTTGTCAAAAACTGAAACTATTTGAAGCAAACCAAAACATATGCATACCATGATGACCGGCGCGTTGAGACCTGCATGTTGGTATTTTTTACTAGTCTCTAGGACCAACGGTTAAGAATTTTGGTTTTTAGCAGAAGAACTGACTGTTGGTTACCACTGTCAGTCAAAGACACACTTTTTTGTCAAAAACTGAAAACTATTTGAAGCAAACCAAAACATATGCATACCACGATGACCG